>DWKW01000877.1:0-14270 GCA_018250115.1 Doberes anticus
GTGCTTGTTTCTGTGTGTCTATGGCACCCACGACAAAGGTTAAATACTACTGTGGGGATATGAGTGTGAAACGTTATTTATTAAAAGAAAAAAAACTGCATTTCCGTTTGTTGGCCGATCATATGGCGTAATTCGTAATAGTGATACGAATTTTATAAAATTTGGTATGGTGTATTATGCAGCAGGGTAACATATTTATTACAAAATACAAGTTTTGTATAAATACCTTAAATGTGGACAAAGTTGCGACCATCACCTAATTATTTAATTGATACCCTTAAGCGAGGAATTTAAATACAAAATGTAGCCTATGTCACCCAGTGATAGTGTAGCTTTACTTCTACATTCATATTACATACATACATAAATTCACACCTGACTCCCATTGGGGTAGGCAGAAACCAAAGACCGCCTAATGCTACGGTTCATACATACTTTGATGACACTAAAATAATCAGGCGACTGGCGCTGATCAGACTGATATCAGAAGATACTACTCATCGCATTTGCTTACTTTTCAACATCCTGAAATTTACCTAACATGTCACGAGAAAGGTTTACGAGACACTGCGCTATGCCGGCAGTGAGTTGGCTGACTTTACTCGCTTTTGAGCACTAAGGCACACCTACTGGTTTCCTCACCGTTCAATAAATGCAAGTAATAATTTACCATGGTTGTGGTTCTTAGTTGTATGCCTTGGATCCTGCAAAAGTACCCTGAGGGGGTTATATGGTATGTAATCTGTTATAGGTTGTCTTTTCTTGGGAATGTTTATTAAAACTCTACATAAATTACCATTATTTATTTACATCTTCTTAATGTTTTCATCTCAGTAGCTCCCTAGCTCCATCAAGGCGTCGATGTGTTCAATTTCTGGGAGGATATCTATTTCAACTTGCTCTGCCTTCATTTTCGAATTCTTAGCGTCCAAAGAGAAAAATCTAAACAATTTAGCCAGGTTAATTATCGAATAACCGGAATACGACAACCAGTCCTCAACAATTTCCTTCAGAATATTGAATGCAGAAAGCACTGGTGGCGCAAGTTTCAGCTCTGAAAAAAAGAAAAGAATTAATTTATACTACGGCAAAAAAATTAAAGGTTCATTTCTGTACATTGAAGATATTTTAAACAATTAAACTGATATCGACTAGTTTTATGAACATTAAAAAAACAGAAGGGGATGAAATTAAATGCTGCGAAAAGCTTGAACTCTATCCATCGTAAGCGAGTGATATAAGCTGTAGGTCAATTAAAATGATGCAGCAGTGTGAGAACTGCTGTTTTGGTTTGAAGGGTGTAAGTTAGGCAGAAGACAGGAGGCAGTCCAACTTAGTCCTCAGGAGTAGCAACTCTACATACAACCTCAGACAGGACTTCCGCCCTAGTTGATCAAGCCTCAAGTCGATGTCCATGGGCTGCAGTAGTGATCACTCAATATCAGGTGGCCAGTACGCTTGTTTGCTATTCTGATTTATCGTCTAAGTGCCGACCTCAAGTAACGGGAAAAGATACGGAAGACGTTCGTAACTTAAGACAAAACTACCAATTTGATTTAAAAAAGGTTAAGTGTTACTCACTGTGCGTATTATTTTTATTGATATCGAATAGGTAGAGGAAGAAATTGATCTGGAGGTATAAATCTTTTTCAGTGTATTCTCTGAACATGACGCCCTTCTCGCACTGCCTGCACAGCGGGTGGCCGGCCGCGAAGGCCTGCGGCAGGCGCGGCGTGCGGTGCGCACACGCGGGGTCCTCGCACGCCAGCCAGCCCGCGTAGTACTGCGAGTGGTACTGGCGGATCTGTACACTCAGCTGATTGTGAACGCACGCCAAGTAGTCGAGCGGCTTCACTGTGCACTTCTCGTTTTGGCACTGTTCCAAAAACGTCATCGTGTCCTTGTCCACCTTCGTAAACGTCTCCCTTATCCGATTTACCGTCTTGCAGTTTTCGTTGATGCACACGAAAGTGAACTCCTTGCAGTGTCTGTATTTTTCCTGTTCGTTTTCCACTTCGTACGTTTCTGTGTTTACGTTTTCTTTCTTCATCATTTGTCTGTAGCCGGAGGGGTCCAAGCCCAAGCAGTCGGCAACTCGAGCCGGATCCATTCCTTCGATCGGTTCGCATATACGCGATATGACGGGGTGAAGCTGGTGCGCTAAATAGTACTTGTAGTCGATTTTAAGATGCTCCGAATTTTTTAGTTCCTCTATGTGATACGCTCTCTGTGTCGCCGAGTTCGCGGTGCCATCTTCGCAAATGATGTAAGGAACGATATCACCTTTTTTGAACCTCCTACTATTTTTGCTGTTTAAACGCAACGCCACTTGAACGTGCGGTTGCGTATTTTTGTCTGCATATTCGTTAGGATTTTTTGTGAGTTGCTTTGTTATAATGAGTAAGGATAGTGGAATTTTGTTTGAAACTAAATCGTCTTTAAGCTTGTTCAGATGTGTTTGTATGCTTTCTAATCTTTCATCGGCTGTTTGCTCTGAAAGAATTTGACTGAGAATAAACTTGCCCGCTTCTGCAGCCAATTGTGACCAGTCACGTCGAACGATGTCTAAACCTTTGTGTTCTTGAGTGTAAACGAATTCTCCGTTAGGATGTTTGCTTATAAGCACAGCTGCGTACTTTTTCTTCTTCAAAAGCAGCAAGTATTTGAAAACTCCATCGATGTCGAGTTCGATTTGTTTGTACTTTTTGTTGATTTCTCTTTTGAGATCATTACCGATTTTAAAGACGTAATCATAGTCTAAACAGTTCGTATTGATCATTATACTGTCTGTATCACCGTACACAACATCATAATTTAATTTTTGTACAATTTCTTTGGTATCCATAAGAATTTCTCTTCCCTTCATTGTGACGAGAGCCGCCAGCGGCTTAGCATAAAACCTGGAATGAGTAAACCCAAGGCAACCGTACATTGAGTTAGCTGTAAGTTTGAGAGCCGTTTGCCTAATGTTGTATTGCATGTATTGGTCCCTAGGTAAATCCGGAGGTTTCATCAATTTCTTTACTTCGCGTCGGCTTTCTACGAGCTTTCTTATTTGGGTGGGTAGTACGCCAAATTCAGTGTTAGATGTTGGCAATACTAGATTGTTAATATCATCATCAGAAACAATGGCATTCTTCCTCTTTATCGTTGTGAAACAAATGTTATATTCCTGTATAATACTCGGATATAAGGAATTGAAGTCCATGAGCAGAATAAGTTTATCATAAAAACCTTTCTTTGGATCTAACACCAAACCTCCTGAATAGGCCGCCTTTTTCTTTCCTTGTTTCTTTGAAGGGTTACTTGTCCCTTCCCCTTGATCTTCATTGTCAGCGTCATCTGTTGTGGCCTTCCTGCCGTACACTTTATCAGGTACAATGTAATCTTTCTCTGAAAAAGCATGAAGTAAAAGGAACTCGTTTCTCTCGGATCTTCCACCCATTAAAGTGCGCGACATAATATTGCCTGCGATTTGCGTTATCTGTAACGCTAGTGGAATAACGTTTAATTCGCACATGATTTTCAGTATATACGACGCATCTTGCATGCTGAGAGTGACGAGTTGGAGTAACTCTGTACTATTTTCGTAGTATCGCGGTAAGTCCTCGAGAGCTACATCAAAGCGCTCGCCTTCTTTTATTTTTAGTACACTAACACATAGTGTATCTAGGTCAAAACTCCTCGCTCTGATAAGTTCCATTGCAGAGAGCTTTGTGTCGCAGACCAACCTCCCCAAAAATGCGTCCTTTGCAGCAAACTTCCGCTGCGGCGCAATGGAGCGCTTCAGTCTGCCCAGCCGCGACCAGTTCGGTATACGTAAATCCAGTATATTTCCTATCAGTAAGTCCTGTTGAAATCCTTGTAAATCATGACCCACTACTAAGTCTGGGTCCAATTTCCAGAACTGCACCATGAAGTAATTGAGTAGTTCCCTTTCGGTGTCACATTTGTTAAGTTTTGTAGCTTTGTACTGGGCCAAGTGCTGCTTAAGGTCCAATGGCCACATTTCATTACATTTTGTCATTACTGAAAAATTTACGAAACAAATAGTTTTTTTTGGTAACATTTTACCTATTATTATACCAAGATATAAAATATTGATAATTATTATTACCGCAAAAATGCTGTTGAAATGGTGGATTAGGCGGGGGCTTGTCGATTGGGAAACTGTTATGTGATAAACAGCTTAGCATGAGTATTTTGGTTTTGTTCGTTTTAGGATCCATTGTGGTTCTCATGTTTATCTAAAATAAAATAAGAAACAAGTACAAAAAATATTATAAATAATATAAATATTATTACAGTATTAAAATGTCATCAACAGTTTTATTCTGTCTTAAAGATACAAAACTACAGAATATTAATTAAAAATAAATGATTAATGCATAGTTGGGTTGGATCTAAATGGCAACTAATACATTATATCCCTTAAACAGCCTATTACTGTTACACTAATGGGCATAGCTCTCCTCAGAAATGAGGACTTAGATCATAGTCCACAATATCTAGTGCAGGATAGTGGACAATGTGGTGAATGCTGAAATTATAAAAAAAAACACATTATCCTACTCAATCATGCTGCTCGAAGGAAAGTTTTTTGAAAGGCAGAGGATAGTATTGTCCCAATGTACTATTGCACACTGTTCAGATTCTAAATTCAGCCATGCTGAACTTGAAGTCTGTAAAGTACAACAGACATTTGTGAACAAATAGCTTGGACAACACTTACAGTTTGACCGGTACGGTAACCATGCCAGTTTGCTGTTCAGGGTCTTATTAAGGTGTCTGATCTGTAGTGTAGTGGGTCCATGGCATCCAAAACACATAGAATCCCAGTGAGGGGCTATGAACGTGAACCTTTATTTGTTTATTATTAATATTAGTTTACTTACTGTAGCAACAATAATAGGTGGTGGTTCTAAGTCACTATCATTTCTAATGACAGTAATTTGTTCCATTTTGTCAACTGCTGCTTCCAATTTGCACCAAGACACTTTGGCCTGTACATTCTCAGGCTGTTTCACTTCTAGCCAACAGGGTCCTTTGATCTTTCTTCCCAAGAGGAATGACTCCAGCGACGAAGTGTTTGCTCCAAATATGTGCGAGAATGTGAGGTACTTTTTGCCAGCAGGTGGTGGAGGTAATGATGCCTGGAATCAAATGCCAACATCACCAATTTCAAATACTTTGTACTATGTCAAATTGTAACATGCTAATGTTAATGGAAACTCATTTTATGTGATTATTTTTTATACCTTAATTGATCAATAAATGCCAAGTTAAAACTGCTGTCATATAACTTCATATAAAGTCAACTTATACTTTGATAACATACTTATAAGAACTGGATTTTTTTTTTAGAATCAGCATGATAATGATAGCATTCATGACTGCTACACACTAAGCTTTTTACATGCCGCTTAGCCTTGACTTCTAAGTAATATATCAACTCCCAGGATACTGACAGTAGTGCATTTTACCCAAATCAAAAATCTTCTGTCTTCCTGTGTTTTAAGTATCCCTCAAAAAATGTATATTCTATTAAGTTCACCATCAGAGCATTTATTTTTAATTGTAGGGTAAAATACATATTTGAAGTTGTTATTACATTTTCTTGATAAAAAACCTTAGAAGTAATTCTTTGCTGTCCCCACTCAAATTTTACCATGTAGGCGACTATGGGCCGCAGTGACTACTAAACATTTACTACTCTTTTCAGAATATATGAAATATAAGATTGAACTCTTTAGAATACTTACTGAATATTTAACTTCTAAATAGTCAGACTGTGCTGGTATATCAGGTAAATTAAAACAGTAGTTCTTTGTTACTTTTCTGGATTTGAACTCTGTAAGGCCTATGTCTTTAGCCACAGAGTTGTTAAATTCTTCATACACATCTGCTATTGTGACTTCTTTGTCTGTAGGTTCTAGTGTGATTGGATCTAATTTCTGAAAATTTAAACCATTGTAGAGTTAAGAACGACGATAAAAACGACATGAGGTACGATTTTATTTATTATTGAAATAATTTGAGTGTATCACATTTGTATAGTCTGTTGGCAGAAATTTCATAGTCTGCTTTTGTTTGTAATTGTGTTGTGTGTACAAAATGTATAAAAATAAATAACAAAACAACAGGTATTCCTTACATATTCTCTGGGCAACAAGAACAGCTGTCTACTAACATTCTTTACGACAAGACAGCATGAAGCAGAACCAGCCTTCTTGTTTGTAGGCTTTACATACACTTTGCCAAAAAGATACACTACACCAGGCTTTACAAACCTGTCCTCCCAAGCGTCCAACCAATAAAATTTAAGTATTTCTTCCCCTTTCATATTTGTCTGTAGCGGCAACTGTCCATCTATCTGAATGGCAGTTACTACTTGATTGTCACCCATTTGATCAGTCCAATTACTATTCAAAGGCTTCAATTCTTTAGACGACTCTTTCTTGACTGCTGGGAATATCTCGAAATCCTCATTAAGAAACTCATCAGCAACATCTGTTATAGTTGATAAAGAATTTGGCAGTTCCTGTTTCATTTCAGTAACTACAAGTGTTGGAGCATCATTGCTGAAATCATCACCCAAATCAATGTCTTGTGTATCAAATTGTTCAATATTCTGTGTGGCAGAATCTTCCATCTCTTGCTTTATTTCCCTGTCTATTTTCCATTCAGGTTTTTTAGGTGCCAGATGATTATTTGCTGACTTGGTATCTACTTTTTCTATTTCCTGTAAAATTATTATGCTATGTTCATTTGTTATTGTTATGTTACAGTTTGGCAATTATGTATAGTCAAGGAGACAGAACAAATTATCAACTTATCTGATTAAGAACTCTGCTTAAATTATCATGGTCTTACTTTAAAAAGTATTCATGTACCTTTTCCTGCTTTGCTGATAGCGGAACATCTTCGCTTATGGATATAATGGTAGGTTTTTTAACAGCAGATGATAAACTCTTGAAATAATTCTGTGCTTCCTTTTTACTGGCCTCCACATTGCTTGTTCTAATGGGAGCTACATGTTTTGGTTTGACAACTGCAGCAGTAGCATTTCCATCTAAGTCAGACATAATATCTGATAGAATGTTGTCTTCTGATAACTTTGCATCCTGTAAATGTCTTGATTTTATTTTATAGAAAAACTACTGGATATCAGTCTAAGTCCTCAGCTTTAAATATAACTAAGTGTCGGAATGAAAGTAATTTGAGAAGCACAACAAAATTGGCATCTAAAGAGCTAGGTATTCTAAGTGGAACAAAGCCGTCATTTGTGGCTCATATGGATTAACTATCTCATAAATTTTGTGAAGATTGTAATTATATCAATATATTAGACAAATTGTATGATTTTTTAAAATAAAAATCTATATATTACATTGAATGTATCTTTTTACTGTAACATAGTTTTAATCAGATTTATGTTTATTATTATTGCATGTATTTATAGGAATAAATAGATTAAATGTGAAACAACAATAATAATGGCCTACTTGCCTTAAATAAACACATAAGTTATAAGTAAATTTAACACTACCTCTTTTTTCTTAACAGGCATAGCACCCAGTAAGTTTCGAATGTTTCCCTTGCCAGTTGACTGTGGAGCAACCCTAGCTTTTCTCTTCTGTCCTCTGCCTGCGTCCTTGTTCTCTGACACCACATAGGAGTCATCAATCTGGTCATCATCAAATATTTCTCGTCCATCTTCGACATATCCCGTACCATCTATAATAAATATGTAAGGTGAAATTATGTATTTTTACATAATACTCATATTCATTACCCAGATAAATCTGACTGTTTTTGTATATACATAGAATTCTTGTTTTAACTTTTTATAAATATCATGATCCTGAGTTAGACCATCCTTGCCAGCGTTATTTATAGACGTTCATAAACTGACTTTACGTTAGGTAGTCACATCTATATCGTTGTTTAAAATAGCAACTACTTTTATATAAATGTGAACAAAGCTTTACCATCTTCGATCCAGTCGTCTTCTTGGCGTTGCAACACACGTTCCGTGTACTCTCTCTCGTCTACAGTGTCATACACATTTTCCATCTCATCTACATCGTATTTATTCTTTGACCCCCTGCCTTTCAACTGTTTAAGCCTCTCAAACGCTGACATCCGTCCATGCTTATCAATTTTCTGCCGCTTCGCCCTTTGTCCCGCTGCAATGAGTTAAAAACTTTCTGTGTAACTTTCCAAGTAACCAAACATGTAGAAACACTTCGATTTTATAAGGAATAACATTTACCGAGAGATTCTGACATTTCGCCGAATAATGTATTATTTAAAATCACATAAAGTCTTTCAAAATGAACTATTACACAATCCTATTTCTATATTTTTTATATAATAATTTACAAAATTTCATTCTAGCTTCGGTATGCTGAATGTCAAACAACTGACAATAACAAAAGACATTAAAATTGGCGCGAAATATTTTCTGCATTTCATTTCTCTGATATGGTCTGTGTCTGTGTATACCGTTGATAATTTTTTATTAAAGTTAGATTTCTATACACAACACAACTTTTATTCGAATGCAACGTGTTCAGTAGAGAACATTGTTTTCTCTAAGCTGAAAAAATAGAATCTAGGGATTAGGGAAAAAAGAAATCTTCTAATTTTACGCGCCAATTTGGCTGTCAATCTCAATAATGTCAAACAAACAGTAAGAGGTCACCGGTCGCTGAAAATCAAACTTGGAAATTTAAAGCGTTTAATGAATAATATATTTCTTGGTTGTTAGTTTGTTAATAAACTTAGGTAAACTGACTAAAATGGCGATGCGAGATTATGCTGCTGACAAAGGTACTTAATAATACTTTCCAGTATTGTTTTCAGCTATTAAAAAAGCTTAACGTTTACAATCTGTTTATTGCAGAATCATTTAAGAATTTCTTCATCGATTTCTGCCAAACTGACGATGAAGGCCACAAGTTTTTCAAATACTCTGAACAGCTCACCAAAGTGGCTCACAGGGAGCAGGTAAAGCTAAGAAAGTACTTATAGGTTACATTTAATTACACTATGGATAATTATCCACAGTGTAAGTATTTATTTAATTTACACCATACTGTCTTAAGTCACATCAATGTTATAACAAACACTATTAAAATTCTCTTATTTACATATGAATATTTATACACTTATTTCTGTAAATAAATTGTGTCTAGTAGTAGACTACTTGGTATACTTAGCAATTTTTAATAGCCCATAATCAAGCCAATTACATGTTTAAATGCGATATATTGGTCAATGTTTGTTTATAAAGTATTATTTTCTAAATTAAGGGGGAGTGTTATGATGACTCCAACCAGTTTACTTTATCAACCAACTTTAAATAAGATTGTGGTTATAACATATGTGTATAGCATATTATAGTATATACTTTGTGTATAATTAATCAGTTTTGTTGTAATTATTTAACAGGTAGCATTTGTAGTTGAACTGGATGATATACATGAAAGTAATGAGGAATTGGCAGAAGCAGTTAGACAAAACACCAGGCGATATACCAATATGGTGTCAGATGTTGTTTATGACATGCTTCCTGATTACAAGCATAGAGAGGTTTGCATCTAATGCTTTACGATTATAAAATTTATTTAGCAATATTATCTATAGATATAAGCGAGTAATAACCTAGTGGTTAAGAATCTTGTCCTCATGTGAGTCAGGTTTGAAAACCATCCCAGACCTCTATTTCTCGAAATATTATCTTTTATCAAAGTTATGTGTATTAGAAATTAATAATTATTTGCTTTAACAGTCAAGGAACACAATATGAGGAAGGACAGAGAGTTCTTTATAATGTTCTCAAGGGCATGTGAAGTCTGCCAATCTGTGTGGTGGACCTGTGCCCAGTACTGTGTGTGTGAGACAGTAGTGGGTCATTATGAGATAACCATTCATAAATGGATGTTAGAGTCTTATGTCGAAGGCTCACCTGCGGCGCCACCACCTGCTGTGTTTCAGCTTGAAGGGTGTAGTTAGGCAGACAACACTGGACGGGAGGCATTCCTCAGTCCTCATTCATAGTCCTCAGGAGTAGCAACGCACCCACACACAACCTCAGGTGTGGATGTCCATGGGCTGCAGAGATCACTTAACATAAGGTGGCCTGCATGCTAGTTTGCTATTGTGTTATTATAATTAATTGATTCAAATATGTAATCTAACAAATCACTGTTTTGTTATAGTTTTACTATACATAAAAGTATTGTGTTGTTTTAAGGTAGTTGCAAAGGATTCATTGGATGTGTACATTGAGCACAGGATAATGTTGGAAGCTAGAAATCACAGGATTCCAGGAGAGATGAGAGACCCCAGAAACAGATATCCTCCTGAGCTGATTAGGAGATTGTAAGATATATTTCTATTTATATATGTATATTATCTAAGGTTTAGTTCTTTAATGCTTTTATGACACTGAATTTTGGTCTCATAGTAGTGGACTATACCTTAAGTTCTCTCTTCACTGAGAGGAGAACTGCGCTCAGTAATGGGACAATAATAGGTTAATGATAAGAATTCATTGCAAAGGTCTAGCGTTGTGACCATTGTGGCACATTAGATTAGTCACAGTGGGCCATTTAATAAAAAATAACCGGAGAAGGTTTAATAAATACTACGTAAGAAATACAAAGAACACACAGTTTCAGTACAGAAAGTAAGAGACTTCATATTACATTTAAATTATTTATTTCATTTCAGTGAGGTGTATTTCAAAGATATGTCTACTTCAAAATCTCTTCCTATTCGAGAAGTGAAAGCAGAGCACATAGGCAAACTTGTTACTGTTAGAGGTAAGCTCAGAACAAAGATTGGTTTATCACTTAAAATTAAAACTCTATGGTTTTTAATGAATCTGTATGTGAACTAGTCTACAGCAACCCTGTCGCTGCATAAAGGCGAAAAAACCAAGCAATTTTTTTTTATCGTACTTAATATATCCAATGCTATGTTGTTTGATTTGTTAGTAAGTTTTAAGTGATTTTGGACATGATGCATCTTTATATGTCGCCCATTTGATCTTGTGAAGCGAATAAAAAAGTAAGCATTTACTAACACAGAATTTTATATCTTTAACAGGAATTGTTACTCGCTGCACAGACGTGAAGCCTCTATTAGTGGTAGCCACATACTCATGCAGCGCCTGCGGAGCTGAGACATACCAGCCAGTGAGGGCATTGCAGTTCACTCCACCACCTGCTTGCACAGCTGATGAGTGTCGCCTCAACAAGACTGCTGGACAACTGCATTTACAGACTCGAGGATCTCGGTTTCAGAAATTCCAGGAATTGAAAATTCAGGAGCATGTTAGTATTATAATGTTTATCATCATCATTAACTCATAATGTCCCACTGTTGGAGACAGTAACTTCATAAAGCGGAGAAGTTGTAAGCTGTATCATTTTGTGCATATTTTATTCTCTTTATAGACCTATAAGTTTCCTTTACGTTTTTGGATAAATATTAATTTACTTTACAATTTGCCTATTAATAAAATCTCACTTAGTTTTATAAATACATGATTATGTACCTTTTTGTTCAAATACATATGTATCTTCAGGTTATTTTTATTTTATTTTGTTGTAATTTCAAATCATGATCAAAAAAACTATATGCTATGCTATCTAAAATTTAAGTCTGCTACTCAGAGGGAAACAAGTTAAGTCAATGAGCTATTGAGTGATGCCCAGGTTGCAACATGAGAAAGAAGTTGACGTACACCCATATTTAATGAAGTCTGCAGTAATGGTATAAGCTGTAACCAACTGTACTGTATAACTGTATTCCAGTCTGACCAAGTGCCGGTGGGACACATCCCGCGGCAGCTGTCCGTGTACTGCCGCGGCGAGGTGACGCGACGAGCGCAGCCCGGCGACCACGTGGCCGTCAGCGGCGTCTTCCTGCCGCTGCTCAACGCTGGCTTCAAGCAGCTGGTGCAGGGACTACTCTCTGACACTTATCTGGAGGCGCATGTAAGTATACCTCGAACTTGTTTCTACTTTGATCTTATATCTCGTATACCACCCAAATTTCAATTTAGGCCCTAACTAGTCAAAATCCGTTTCTATTCTCGCGCTGTGGATTTTTTGTGTTTTTGCTGTGCACTTGCTTTGTTTTTTTTTTATAAACAGAATAGCAAACAAGCATGCGGGCCACCTGATGTTAAGTGGTCTCTGCACCCTAAAGACATCCACCTGAGGTTGTGCGTGGAGACGTTGCTATTCCTGAAGACTACGTTGGAATGCCTCCCGTCCAGTGTCGTCTAACTACACCCGAAAGCAGTTCTCACACTGCTGCTTTGCGACAGAAATAGGCACAGCGGTGGTGCCGACGCAGGCGAGCCTTCGACATAAGACTTTACCACCATCAAAATTGCTTTCTGGTTTTGTTTGTTATTTTTATTACTTTTCAATTCATATTACTTTTCGTGCAGGGCGTAACTTGCTTGAACCAAAGTGACGAGAGTGAAATGGCGGAGGCTCTCACAGAAGAAGAACTAGCTGAGTTGGCAGATGAAGACTTATACTCAAAGATGGCTCGTAGCTTAGCGCCGGAAATATATGGACATGAGGATGTGAAGAAAGCTCTCTTGTTGCTACTAGTTGGAGGGGTAGATAAGTAAGTGTATTATTGTCGATGTTAATTTTCATTTTACGATTAGAAAACAAAAATCAATTACACCACTGCTCTACCGCTGTTATGAAGCAGCAGTAAAAGCACATTTAGTAACCACCTCAGATAAGAATGTAATTCAATGCCGAGAGGTATTTTCTACCAGTCAACCCAGTTGAAACTTAGAGGTGGTACTTAGAAAACTTATTGTCTAAAATATTTAGGTTTTTAAAAAAAAACCTACAACATAAATTATAACATGTACTATTAATACATGTTTTATAATTAACAAAAATGGATTATGGCAATGGGTGACATAATTTTTTAAATTTAATATCATTAGGCGTCCGAATGGCATGAAGATCCGTGGCAACATCAACATCTGCTTGATGGGTGATCCTGGTGTGGCCAAGTCGCAGCTACTTAACTACATCGATCGGCTAGCGCCGCGGAGCCAGTATACCACGGGGCGAGGCTCCTCGGGCGTCGGTCTCACCGCCGCCGTTCTAAAGGTACAAATCAATACTGCCCTAAGTACTGTTCATGCTGTATCAGGGGCAGATTAGTGAAGAATTGTGTCAATTAGTATACTGTGAAAATTAGATGCGTTGTTGAAGTCTGTGTTAAATAATTAAACCATCCTGTTTAATAATAAATTACCTACCTGTTTAATCCAACATGTTTAATAATAAATTACCTACCTGAAGACAAGAGACCCAGAGCTTCTTATGATTTTGTTATCGATTACTAGTAACTACCATCAAAGAAGTGAAAACACAAATTGTTCACTAAATGTTAGATAAACAAATAATAAATTAGATAAATGTTGAAGTTTTTGCATCAAGCAACGCAAAGCGAATAAAGTTTTAAATAAAGATCTTAATTTAAAAAAAAAATCAGATGTAGACTTTTTTTCTTGGTGTGTTTGAATGTAAAAATGATAAGAAAAATTTTAGATTGTTAAAAGGTACTACTACTACCTTAATACAGCTAGGTTACTGTGTGTCGAAAATTGGATATTGATTAATTTATTGACATCTTTGAGTCATCTTTATTCTGAAACCGAGTCCGATTTAAATCGGCCAGTGATATTGATTAGGAATATTTAAAAATTGCGAATGTTATGAAATGAAAGTAGTAGTTATATGAAAGTATTATTCGGTATGAATCATATATGTCTAAAGGACAAAAATAAAATATTCAACCAATTTTTGCTAGGACCCTTTCACGGGTGAGATGATGCTGGAAGGTGGTGCCTTAGTATTGGCGGACCAGGGCGTGTGCTGCATCGACGAGTTCGACAAGATGGCCGAGAACGACCGCACCGCCATCCACGAGGTCATGGAGCAGCAGACTATTAGTATTGCTAAGGTAACACTATAAAAATATTCAGTTATATAGTGTAAACCAAGTATAGGTTGACTGTAAAAGATTTCAAACTGGAAGTGTTGCCGTTGCGCTCACTATTATAAATAATAAATAAATAACGCTTCACACTCATAGCCCCACAGTAGATTTTAACCTGTGTCGTGGATGCCATGGACACACAGAAACAAGCACACAAATACCCAGACCATGTACAGAAATCTAAATTCATCATTCAAATTTCTGCCCCGCTG
>DWKW01000878.1:0-14266 GCA_018250115.1 Doberes anticus
CGGATTTCATCATTTCTGACTTTATCACGTAGAGAAATACCGAGCATAGCTCTCTCCATCGCTCGCTGAGTGACTTTCGAGCTTGTGAATGAGGCGCACAGTAAAGGACCATGTCTCGGCTCCGTAAGTCAACATTTCTCGAATACTTTCGTCTTCAGGCACTGCGGTATTCTGGAGGAGAAAAGACTTCGTAGTTTCGTTTCGTATAGACAAATATTAAGTACAAACTTAAGAGTACACGTAGAGTTAGGAATGGGTTCTAGATAATGATAGAAACATGCTAATAGTTTAGTTATAGTCAGCGGTTACGTACCCATCAATTTCTCGTTTTCTCAAGATGGACGGCCTCGGTAGTCCGGCAGCATTTGATACTGGTGTTGTTGGCTGACGATTTTCAGACAGTGTTTGGACGGCATTCACAATGCTTACTGTAAGACAGGATTAGGTAAGTAAAATCTGTTAATAAAATTTTTACTTACTTATTGTGTATGAAATGTAAATGTGTTAATTTTTTTTTTGTTTTTTTTCCCCGTTTATATTGTCTTACACTATACACTGCTTTCACGATGCAGATACACTTTTGCCCCATTTAACAATGAATTACTAGTTTTTTGTAGACTTAATAAATTTACGAACCGTTACGTTCGCTAATCGAAGTAACCGTCCGTATGTAATATTTACAGACAAAATGTATGGATATGACAGCTGTCACTGGAAAAAAAAAATTACTGTTGGTTCTTTACATCAATAACGACTCCCAGATTTACTGAGCCGACTGACTCATTGACTGACTATAAGTTATACTAACTTACCATGTGGCAAATAGTCTTTGAATATCTTTATTCAACACACTCATAAATTTATTGGCGATAAAAATAACGGAATATAGATTCGATTACAATAAAAATAGTTCTAGTACAAACCTGATTGGTGATGCGCTGCTTGGTGTGTAATCTGATGAGATGTTTGGTGTATCTGGTGATTTGATGATAGGACGGGTTGGTGACTTTGCTGATGCGAGGGCAAATGAGAGGAGGCCAGGACCGGTTGGTGTGTTGGTTGATGCGCTGATTGATGTGTTGGTTGATGAGTCGCTTGATGACTCGGTTGATGCGCCGGTTGGTGCGTAGATTGATGCGTAGGTTGATGAGTGTAGGGCGCGAGCGGTCTCGGCGCTCGAGGCACTTCGTAGTACAGTTGTGGAGGCGCACTGTTTCCTACAGGACCACGGACGCCCACGCTGGCCACTCCAACCACTTGGGCGTGAGACTGATACAAAGATCGCCAATTAATTATATAAACACCTCATTATTTGTAAATATCAATGTTATTATTATAGTAAATTCAGGCCCTCGATTAACTAAACTGTAATACTATTTTTATTTTTAATTTATTATTCTTCACTATTAATATTTATAACAGCATTATCAACTGTGCTATTTGAGGTTAGATATAATGACCATGGGCTGCAGTGGCCACTTAACATCAGGTAACCTGCTTGTTTGCAATTTCGTTAATATAAATAAATAAAAAATAACTTCTTAAGATTGTTCTTCTTTGTTCTTTACTCAACAAATGTAAACAAATTGTAAAGTGTAAAGCAATATATCAGTGAGCAGAAGACAATGGGAGAGATATTGATACAATAAGCTGTCATTATCCTGTATCCATACAGTAATTCGAACAATGCTCACAATCTGACTTTAAAAAAGTAAGATTTTTTTTGTTTTGGTTAACCCTACTCATGCTCGAGTTGGTCTATTTGGTGGCGGTAGTCTTTTTCTAAGGCTCGCCTGCGGCACCACCACCACTGCGACTGTTTCAGTCGTAAACCATCAGCTTGAAAAACAGCTGTGTTTCGATTTCCAGGGTGTAGTTATGCAGAACCCACTTGTCAGGAGGCATTCCAACTTAGTCCTCAGGAGTAGCAATGCATCCATGGCCTGCAGTGACCACCAGATGGCCTGCATGCTCGTTTGCTATTCCAAAAATCAAAATTGTTTTTTGTTATCCCTTTTGATAAAACAAGCATTTAGATTTTGAAGTAAGTTACCTTAGCAGGTTGATAATTCCTTTGCAACAAAGGCAATGGCCGCGGTGCCGTCGGGGCGGGCGACGAGCTTGAAATTACTCCGGTAGCTAAATAGACAAACAGAAAATTATCATTAAGAAACAGTTTAGTTTCAATCAACACATGGCCTAGTTCCATCCATCAGCCTTTAGAACTCCACTGCTGGGCATAGGCCTCCCACATGATTCCAGCAGTTTCCCGCTCTTTTCCTCAGGTCATCAGTCCATCCGGTCCGAGGACGCCCTATACTCCTTTAGCCGAGACGTGGTCACCATTCGAGGACCTTTTTCCCCATCGGTTATCGGTCCATCGGACGATGTGGCCTGCCCATTGCCACTGGCGTAGTTCAATTTCAGCTATAATATGTATCACATGCGATTATGCTACTTTGTTTTTACCAGAAAGTATTAACTAATGCATGTAAGCCTAATACAAGGCGGAAATAAAGTTCGTATATTCACACAATTTACTCTTCTGAGACAATTGAAAGGTCATAAGTGTTTCTTTTTAAATGACTAATAATCCAATGTTTACTTATGTAAGTTTCTACCCACTTCAGCTCTCTAGCTCATTTGCTTTGATTGACCTTTCAATTGTCGATATGATAGTTTCCTTGTCTCCTGCAATGACAATCTTGTAATGCCTAAACTAAAACCAAGACTGGAGTTAACCGGTTTCGCCATCCGTTAAACCCGTCCTTATCATGATCGGATGGACCACAGATTGATCAAATTATGTGGTACATATTCACACCACAGGTACTACAACACTGTCAGTCACCGTAGCCACTAAATCTGCCGTAAAGCGTTAGGGTTTAGAAATTGTATTTCGGTTTAATTCCAACTTAGCCCTAGGGCAGTGCATCTAGGTATGACCACTTAACATCAGGCAGCCTGCATGCCACCACATATGTCACCTTTAATATTAAAAAACTGCGACAAAATTATTGTCTCTGGTAAGTGCGACCACATCTCGGTTTAAACGGTGACGACAGATTGAAAGCTCACAGTTACACTGTAAGTCTGACATCAATCCCATCGGATTGAATCGAAAATGTTATAAAAATCCCGTTTTATCGATTCGTCAATCAATGTGTAACACGATCAATTTATTGTCAATGATGTATCAGATCTTGTAACGCTAGACGCACTTACAAGTGAGCACAGTAGTGGCAGGCAGCGTGACGATGGCGGAGTGCGGCAGGGCAGGCGCGGGGGCGGAGCGCGGCGCGGCGGCGCGCAGCGGAGCCCGCCCGCCGTACACCAAGGCGCTTCTGCCGCGACCGCCACCCGACCACGCGTTGTTACTCGCTAAATCAACAAATATACTGGTATTTATCGTCTATTCCCTAACTAGCCCCTGGATATTTTTATATAGTTTTCGTATCGATATTTAATTAAACTTCCAGAGGAATCTATTTCCATTAAATTTTCGTTTTTTTTGCCTCAATCGTAAGATAAAAGCTATGTTGCATGCATTTCCGTAGCACACAGTGTAAGCTAAATGTTGATATGAACAATTTTTAAAAATTCTTTCAAAAATCAAAAATCTTTAAACCATTATATTTATCAAAAAGGCATGAAGTTTTTTTTTTATATTCTATATTTAACTGATTTGGCTTATCTGCATATTCTATAATATTAAAATGAAATGAATGTTTAGGATTGTTTCAAAATCTACCCCTAACAGTGAATAATATTAGATGAATGTTTGTAGCGTATTTAAAAAATAAATTGTCGAAATAAATCGATGCACGAATTCACTGGGACGTTTTTTATAACGTACGTTATCTTCAAATAGGCAAAGACTGTCACCAAAAATCCGAAAATACATTATTATAGATGGACGCAAGCGTTATTTAGTGTTTTTGTTAAAATCTCAAAGAATATAAAAATAAATTATTTAAAAACATTTTTAAGTGCTACTTACTTTCTTTTCAAGGCTTATGTTAAACATAACATAACCATCTTATAACAAAGTGCATATGATAATCATCACTTGCTTTGCGGTAAAGAAAAACATAGCGAAGAAACCCGCATATCTGAAAGCTCTCTATAATGTTACCAAAGACAGAGAAGTGCATCAAACTGCACCGGGCCCGCAAAATGGACAATAGCTCATGAGTATAATCCTAAATGTGAAGTTCGCAGCATGGTGGCAAAGTACATGAGCATCCTCCGAAGTGTTAAATTCGCACTTGGCCAGCATAGTGTGCTAAAAAAGGAAATTTAGGTCAAATTTAACTTGTGTAAATATAAATTAATTATAGCTCCCTCTAGAGTTCAGCAGTAGAACTATTTGAATAAGACCATTAGGTAAAAATATGTGACATTTGAGAGATACAATAACAGCTTTTAGAGGTTCTTTTATAGCTATAGATTCCAGTAATTTATCTGTATGAATGATGAATTATTGCTTAATATTGTTGTGTCCATTACTGTCACATCTTCTGTGTGACTTAAACAACACTGGTTCCAGTACCAGAGTAGTGTTACACTTAAATAACCTTACCAGTCAGTAAAAATATGATAAGCTTAAACAACTACAAGGCTATAGAACTTATTTAAAATACCGGTCAGTTTTTGCTTGTTGTAGGTGATCACGTAGAATCTACTACTATCTACTATCAAGTAGAAATACAAATCCTTACTGATTTTTTACTCTCACTACTTGAATGATAGATCTTTTGTACATTAACTTACCTTGAGAGAGGGTTGGTTGTGAAGAGGGTGCAACAGGGCGCACAGCAAGTGAGGCGCCAGCTGCCAGTCCACGAGGCACATGACTTGTCACACCTTTGCTCACCAGCATTCCTCCTGCACTGCTCACATTGACACTCGACAATACTGTGAAATGGATGATGCATTAACACAGTGCTATTATTGGTAACCAAGTGAGAATACTTATATTTTATTCAAACTCAATGTATCAAAAGTAATCAGTGGTCACCAAAAGCAGAATTTTTTGTTATATTGTATATAATTGAATATACATAGTATAGAATATAAGAGTATAGTATATAATTGTTCCAAAACGGGAAGGTCATATGGTCATTTAAATTTAAATGGTTTTTCATTTTATTTCAGCCCTTAAAATTTTTAGTAAAAATATTACTACATTGTTTGTATGTGTTTCTTCACATTATCACAACAAATAAAAATCTACATTTTACAGTATATAGAGACTGTGAAGTAAAGCCTGTTTACAATACTGCATATAATGTTTAAATGTCATGTAGCAATGTAGATATGATTAACATTAATACTAACAACATGTTATCATTGCTGCAGTTAAACAGAATGTTACTTTCTTACAAGAATATAAGTAATTGTCTTTTTTTATTAAACTTATCCTGTCAATACAAAATCTCAAGACAGTTTTTTTTCATGATGGTAAATTGATGGTTGATTATTGAAGAAAATGTTAGTAATACATGCAGTGTCTATTATATATATAAATAATATATGTAGTGTGTATGTCTATTAACAATAAATTTGAACATTAATTTATATTATTGAGTCAGAAATTTTTACATCACAGAAATATAAATCAAGATTTTCTTACCTGGCCTAGAGTTATGATGGGGCAATGTTGGTAGCACTCTGACGCTGGGGGGTAAAGTCCGGACAGGGGAGCTTACCACTGACAACTGTCCTCCAACATTAAGCACCTGCGCAGCACTCACAGAGGACGCTACGCTGACTTGAGCGGTACTAGCACCTGTGCTATTCGAATTAGACACCTGTGCAGACAACTGAGTCCCTTGACTTATTATTTGAGTAGCTGGACTCAATATTTGGCCACTCGGGCCAATGAGCTGAGACTGAGAGATGATCTGCGAGTTTTGGCCCAGCAACTGTGAACCTTGACTGACTATCTGAGTTCCTTGAAGGATGGGCGCACCACTCACAATGATCTGGAATTTACAGTTTTCAAATTAGGGTAGTCAAAAACAAAAACAAGTGATATCCATTAGAATTAAGAACGATCATATTTGAGAATGTTAAGATTTCCTTTAAATGTGTATGCTAATCTGAAGCGTTCAATTTACTCATTGTTGCTAGACGTGAACAAGAAAGGTTGTCTAAAATCTAAAACAATTATTTAAGAACAAAGTGTGTGGTGGAAGAATATTAACACAAAAGTGAAAAAATATCTGTGAAATACTCAAAGGATTAAAATAGTGTTTTATATTAGCGTATACCTGTGATGCGACGCCTGGAGATACAATCTGGGCAGCTGTTCGCATAAGGCCAACTGGACCGGTGTGTGAGATAATTTGACTCGCCCCAGTAGTCTTCGGCTGTCCGGATATTAAATGAGCCATCTTCACCTCCGTGTTTGACATACTCTTCACTATTGTAATTTTTTGAGGCGCTGCTAAGTCGATCGGATACATTTTTCCAGTTGTGACCGATCTATCATTTTCCAAATTGTTACTCATTGTAAAAAGTTACAGTGAAAATTCTTATGATTTAGCAACTCATGTCGGCAAATATCTTCTGAGTTTCATTACGGCCCTGTGAATACTCTTTTACAGGAACAAATCTTGAAAATCACTCAAAAATTCGAACTTTTCAATGACAGACCCAAGCCTTCCTTCATCAAGCAAGCAACACATTGCATAGACAAGACAAATAAAAAAGAAATCTCCAAAAAAACAAAACAGTAACTGTGTCGCCATCACGCATAAAAGAAAATCTTCCAATTTATGTGCAAAAATTAAAAATTACATCTTTCTCAGAATTTTAAAATCTTTCATTTCGTTAGTAATATACTTGAATAACGTTATCACATGCGATATTTTATAATTTTTTATAGGATGTGACATACCTAAAAATTGTAATCGTCGGAAATATAAAGTTAATTGCAGAGCGATTAATTATATTAGATACTTGTACATATTTTAAGGTATATTTAGCTAAACAAATTGTCAATAGGTGGTTAACATACAATATAACTAAGTAAGTCTTTATAGCTGCAATCGATTTTCTAGTGATTACTACTGACATTTCTTTACTTTTCATAAACGGTGCTGTGTAGATCCGGAGTGCAACACAATACAACATCAAATAATTACTACCAATTTCATTACAAAACATCTTAAAAATAAAAAAAATATGTACTATTAACATCATCTTTATCTTTCAGGTTAATACTGTTTATTGACACTCCATAGAAGATTGCCGGACCAGGACAGGACAGGATAGGATGAACTGAGTGCGTTAGACTGCTGAGATCGGAATCAGCCTCTGCCTATTACTATTAAAAGAAAATGAAAATTTATTTAAAATATAAATTATTATTATAGCCCAAAACGAATTACAAATATCAGTTACAAATTCTAATGATAATTTAGAATATGTTAGAAATACTCCACCGTTCTTTATTACATTAAATATGACACAAAAAAATGGTTTGTTTATGGTTAAACAACAATGGCGGATCACCTCAGTGAAGTGAATGATTTTTCTAAAGAAAATATAAAAAATTGTAATAATGAAAGAAGGAGTAGTAAGCAATGGGTTAGATTGAATGTTGGCGGAACGTATTTTTTAACTACAAAAACCACTTTGTGTAGGGATCCTAATTCATTTCTGTATCGATTAGTACAAGAAGATAGTGACTTAATTTCAGATAGGGTTAGTAGAGCGTTTCATATTTATAAACAGGTTTTATTTTGATTATATATGATTGTTTATATTTTCATTTTCAGGACGAAACTGGCGCTTATTTAATAGACAGAGACCCTACGTATTTCTCTCCAGTGCTCAATTATCTTCGTCATGGTAAACTGGTTATCAACAATGACATAGCAGAGGAGGGCGTATTAGAAGAAGCAGAGTTTTATAACATTACGGACCTTATAAGATTAGTTAAAGAGAGAATATGTCTTAGAGAAACGCGGCCTTTAAAGGATTCTAAAAAGCATGTTTACAGAGTCTTACAGTTTCACGAAGAAGAGCTGACACAAATGGTGTCGACAATGTCGGACGGTTGGAAGTTTGAACAGTTGATCAATATCGGTTCACAGTATAATTATGGTAATGACGAACATGCGGAATTTCTTTGTGTTGTGAGCAGAGAGTGTGGTACATCTTTGAACAGTACTGAGATAGAGCCCACTGACCGTGCTAAGGTGCTACAACAGAAAGGCTCACGGATGTGAGTGTTTCTGCATCCCTTTTACTCGTTTTTATGAACTTGATTCTGTGTGTGAGATGTATATATAGATTGTGATGTGGAAAAGTTCAACTGCGTTATCTGTTTCTTAACTTCTGGTTGAATTAAAATCACCCTTTAGTTCATATTTATCAGTTGTGATAGTTGGTCATAATTTCTAAATACTTACTTGTTCATTTGTCTAAACACAAGCTGGACATAAATTCTTGGCACTTGTCCACATTTACAATATCTCATTTATTTAGTTATAGGGAAAACCATATATTTTATTTTATTATCGTAACACTATTTTGGTAGTACCATTCAACTATATGGTACACTACATTAAAATAATACTACAAAAATAAAATATTTTAAAAAATTGCTATCCATTCTTTTCCCAACACAAGCAGTATGTCAGCTTTACATGTACTTAGAATTTATGTCTGTGCGAAAGTTTTGGGAAAAAAAAACAAATATGTCTTTCTAATTTGAGGAACTTGGGTCTTCAGTTTTATTATTCAGTTATTCTTTTAATTTATATAAGCAGATTATGATATTAAATTTAATTTACTCATTTTTTATACTGTTGAGGGGTTAAATTAACATGGCTTGAAATTATTCTAAATTAATCTTAGACACATTTACATACAAAACCAAAGACTGCCATTTCAGTCTAAGCTGTAATTCTTATTGCTACCTTACAATAATAGGCATATAAATATTTTTCAGTGATCAGATTAAGGAGTTTTAATTAGTAAAAAATAAAACATTTTTAATAATGTTATAGAATACTTATACAGGGAAATAAAATTCTTTATTTATCAGGCTAGTTTAGGCTGATGTTTATAAGTAAATCAATTATATGTGGTGGTAGTTTGGAAGATCAATCAACCAGTGAAATTATCCGAGCTCATTTATATTGTTTTTTCTGAGAATTCCACATGATTACTGTATCATACGATCAATATCAATGCATGTAGTGTATTCATTGACTATTAATGTAAAGAAATTTTTAACATAAACTGATTGGTCTGGGATCAAGAATGCTATTGTGATATACATACGTCACATGCAGCATATTGCTATTGTTAAAAACTGTAAAAGAGCTCTAAGTTAATGTACAGTCCAAAAATTTTCGTGAGCCTCATTAGGTTTGAGCTGTAAAATATGATTCGAGATATTGTAACTTCAAGGATGTGATTTTTGTGTCTTAATAATTTGATAAAATCGATTTTGTAAAAAGATCCTTTTGATTGTTACTTAGTGTTGAAATCTAATTATAAATTTCATATGGTAGCAAATGCACTATTATTTTTACAGCTACTTGTACCTGAACTCGATTTGGCTCTAAGCCAATTAAAAGAAGGAATTATACATGTTACAAATTGGATAATGGTTGAAACTGCAAGCTTACGAGAATTATTGAACTGTATACACCCATCATTAAGGATGTTTCACACTGAGTGTGATAAAGTGTCTTCTAGCTGCTATTACTGATGGAAATCATGTGAGGCACTGTCAAATAAATTTTCAATCCCCAGTGCATTTACTAATTGGTTTAAACATTTAAACTAATTACACAAATCTATACCACTGTATGTATGTCAATGAAATATTTCTTATGGTTAGTTACTTCGAATTGTTCTGTTATCACAAGTTGTTTGTAATTGAACATAAGTATATATATAAATAGTACATGAAATGTTTTTAAATTTTATACTGAATAATAAAGAAACATGAATACAACTGTTTTGTTAAGAAGAAAGTTCAAATCTTAGGATATTAAGACAAAAGTGTATATTCATAATTGCTTTATTTCACTGAATAAGTAAACAATTGACTGAAAACGTAATTATTTATTTGACACGCCTTCACTTAGGAGTTATTACTTAGTTAATCAATTTATTACTACATAATATATAAATTTATAACATGATGTTTAATAAAAATAAAGATTAGAGCTATTTAAAACTTAGAGATTAAAATTACACAATTTATTATAAAATATTGCATTTAACTGCATTAAATACAAGTTAACATGAGCATCGTAACACAGATACCCTTCAGTAAAAAGATTAGACTGATATATCAAAATACAGATTTAATTTCACTCATATTTGTAAGGCAATGGGGTTTATTGTTTGTCTATATTAAATATCCTTATTCATAAATAGCAATAGTGATCAAACATAGCTGCCTAGCACCAATCTGCCATATAAGTAAAGTCAGTAAACATTTTATGATCTGAAATACTGAGTGGGCGAGGCTCTTTCGGTGGAGTGAGTACTGCAGCCTCAGATGTGAACTCACTATCAAAGTTGCTTACATCTTCTAAGTTGTTTATTGTTGGCACAAATGGTGGCTTTACTTTGCGAAGAAGTAATTGTTCCCAATTGACATTACGGAAGAATGCCTGCTTTTTAACATCTTCTGCATCCCTCTCTGATGATCCTAATCGCCTTTCAGGATTTTTTCGTAGCAAACGACGCATTAAAGCAATTGCTTCAAGTGACAAAGTTCTAGGATAGCGGACTTCATCATTCACTATTGAGTCGAACACTTCACCTTCATCTTCTCCAGGGAAGGGAGATTCACCTACCAGCATCTCAAATATTAAAACGCCAAGTCCCCACCAATCAACTGCTCTTGTATATGAAGTTTCAGTAAGTACTTCAGGAGCTAGGAACTCAGGTGTGCCACAAAAAGTACCAGTACGATCACCCCAGCCCATGCCTTCTTTACAAAGACCAAAATCAGCTATTTTAACATATCCTTCGGTATCTAATAGTAGGTTATCTAGCTTTAAATCTCTATAAATAATATTGTTTTCGTGTAAATACTGTAAGCCTAATACTACACAAGCTGCATAGAACACTGCCCTTGGTTCAGTAAACACATCAGCATGTATATGCATCATAAGGTCACCACCTGCAGCATATTCCATAACAAAACAAACATGCTGTTCTGTTTGAAAACAAGCAAATAAATTTACCAAAAATGGATGTCTTATTGCATTTGCTACCTCAAAAATTCGCTTTTCAGACAATAGTGAATCTACTTCGTCCCTAGCAATTATGTCACCTTTCTTTAAAGCTTTTATTGCAAAATACTCATTAGTAGGTTTGTACTGGGATAGGATCACTTTGCCAAAGTGTCCTCTTCCTAAAACACTCAACAACCTGAAACTTTCCATTGACATTTCTCCTGACTGTCTCCTAGAGTCTGGCTCTTTAGCAAGAGTTTCTATAACTGATGATGAACGTGAGGATGATATCCTCATGTTGTTTGTTACTTCCACAATTTGGTCTTCATTACTGGGAAATTCCAGCACCAACTTAGGTGATGGAGAAGGTGGATATTCTACTAGAGGCGTATTGCATGAAGGAGTTTGAGGTTCTTTGGAGACATAACTGTCTCTAGTGTATGAATCTTCTAAAAATGCAAATGCTTCTTGTAGTTCCTTCTCCATCCTTAAAGTAGAAACATTTGGAGGTGGATGAAGAGGCAAAGCTGGTTTTGGTGGTGGTGTTATAGGCACTTGAGGTGTTGTGGGAGTGGATGGCAGACCAAGCGGTCTTATACCAGCCATTCCTGCGAGAGTAATATTAGGATTTTCAATTTCCTTACTGTCAATTGTTGGTGATTCTAAATTCTGTGTAATATGGGCACTCTGAATATTTTGTATAGATGGTGATGAACGTTTTAGTAACCTTCCAAGTATTACAGCCGGAATTGGCATTTCCCCATATGGAGATCTTGGTATATTTTTTCCCTGTTGTTTAAATATCTTTCTTTGACGTTGTAATTTGGGCTTTCGCGAAATAATAGGATTTAAAAATTTGATTTCAGCAAAAAGAAGACCTTGAGGTTCCATTTCTAGAGCCATCCCGTGCCTGATGTCATCAATGAACTCTTCCAATCTCATAAACTTCACAGCACAGAGCCCACGCCAATCTTTCCAGTGGATGCCTATTTCAAGCTCTCTTGATTTGTCTAACTTGATAGTAAATCTGGAAAATGAGAAGTTTGTATTTACTTTTTTTTCTTTCACATCTGTTTATGAATATTCTATTATTAATGGGAATGAATGGTAATGTACATTGTATTGAATTTTTGTTTTCTGTTACATAAGTTTGTAATTTTGATTTAAAATTATCAACCAGCCACTATTGAACCTATGTTCAGGCATATGCCTGATGGCAGCAGCTGTCCGGCAGTTTCCAGCTGTTTTCCTGAATGTCTGATGGCTCTTTTTTTCCAAGACATTAAAATTATTGTCTTCATCTATTGAGTTCAATAAGATATCCTAAAATAAAATTAGTGTGGCGACTGTTTTAGTCATAGTGTAAGTATGTGAACTTAGCCTAATGATAAGATAATATGAGTAATCACAGTATGTGAGGAATCATAAAGATTATAATTCAAGGAAACACACTAAGTTGATTAAAAATATTGATTTGCTTCTTATACTGCAGTACATACACATGAAATTAAAATATAAAATATTTTTTTTGTACAAATCAATCATATAATTGGGGCCTATTCTCTTACTTAAATATGTACAATACTGGTAGTGGATTATGGCCTAAACCTTCTCATATTACAGAACAGACAATAGCCCAGCAGTGAGACAATAATGGGTTTATGAAGATAATGATTAACACTGGTAAAGTAAATACTTTAAAATGTAACATTTAAATCACATATTATGCAATTATAATATTCAAGCAACATTATTTATGTCACAACTAAGTGAAAAGTTGAGAAATGTACAACTCAATGCTTGCATCAGAATTTTACAATAATGTGTATGCAAGTGGTTCTTCAACATCTACTGAAAATAGGGACTTAATATTACAATGTTTTAATAGATATGTGATTAGTCTCACCTCTGGTCCCAGGCTTGTTGGGAGCACGGCCTCCAACTCGTCTGAGCCACAGTATGATTATCCAGCTTCAGAACGGCCATTATTTCATTGCTTGTATCTTCCTTTATACTGTAGGTGTATTTCATAGAATTACGTATTGTCACACCTTTAACAAAAGATTTCAAATCAGATGGACTTGCCAAAGGGTCCCTGCGACTGCGTCCTGGAACATCATCTAGGAGATCTTGACATCCCATCAATCTTACTTCTAAGGTGCCAGTTACTTGAACACATGGGCTGATCATTGGTGCTGGAGACAAGAATTGGGTTCTCGTACCGCTCCCTCCAGATAAACTAACATAGCCCGGACTGGAGCCAGTGCTTCTTAGTTCATGGCCAAGCTCTATAAATGCAGCACTTTCAGCAGGCAGCTCCTGACGCCGCATGTCTAATGACCTGCGAAGTAAATCTAGCTTCTGGGTAGACTCTAGGAGGCTTGTTTGAGCTTCTTGCAGTGCTTTTTTATCAGTTACTTTTTTGTCACTCTGCAAGAGTCTAATGGCATTCTTAGAACCCTCCACAACAGCTGCTTCTATGCGCAAACGATTCCTTAATTCAGCAATTCGCTCATCTAGCAGTGGGTCTATCCCACTCATGTCAATACTCCTCCCATCACCATTGGCACCTGCATTATCACCCTTCTGTTGCTTACTGAGCTTTGAAATACGCAACTTCAGGAATTCTATTTTATCTTTCGAGTCAGCTAGCATTTGATGAGCCTCAGCTAGAAGCTTTTTGTCCCGAGATTGGTTACTGCTGCTTATGCTCTGTATCATGTTTTCAGCACCTTGTTTCACCTTAAGTTCTATATTTAGTTGTTTTTCGAGTGAAGCCAGCTTACGGTCGGTGGTGCCTTCGCCGAGTTGCCGCTGCTGCTGCGCCGCCTCCGAAGCCAGGATGATCTCTTCATCGTAAGATAGGTCTTCGGGCGACGTAGGGGTCGACTGGCCGCGCGAAAGTAATAGCTGCGATTCTAACTCTTGCAAGTCAGATTTAAGCTCGTTGAGTTTTAAATTAGCCTTTTTTACAATGTTCGTTACGTCGGTAAGCGATTTCCGGTCAGTAGTCACTTCGCGCAGTTCCTCGGCACCACCTCTCCTCT
>DWKW01000879.1:0-14265 GCA_018250115.1 Doberes anticus
TTGTTTCTGTGTGTGTCCATGGCACCCACGACACAGGTTAAAACCTACTGTGGGGCTGTGAGTGTGAAGCGTTATATATATGTTATATTGTCTTTAATGTGTTATTGACTTTAAGTCGTAATAAAAATAATCTGTTGTGATGAGTTGTGTGTAAAATTTATTCTATTTGATAATCATGACCGTCGTTTTATTGACTCGGTTTTGCGGATATCCTCAGTATTTGCGGTCGGATGCGTTGGTGGTCAAATCCTGGCAGACAAGTCAAATGTTTCGAAATTGTTTTTGATAATTATTTCTAAATTATATGCATATTAGGAATTAATTATCACTCGCTTTTTCATGACGGAAAACATCGTAAAGAGACCTGAATGCCTGAGAATTCTCCGTAATGTAAAGGCATGTAAGGTGCACCAATCCGCACTTGGTCCGCGTGGTGGACTTGTAGTCCTAACCTTAAAATTAATGTTGATGAAGCTACTCATATGTAATCATCATGTGTAATTTGATAAATAAGCCTAACTAACTTTTTTTTTCATGTTAGCAGAATAGCAAACGAGCATGCAGGCCACCTGATGTTAAGTGGTCTCTGCAGCCCATGGACATCCACACCAGAGGTTGTATGCGGATGCGTTGCTACCCCTGAGAACTAAGTTGGAATGCCTCCCGTTCAGTGTCGTCTGCCTAACTGATACTAAGATAAACTGGACTACACTGGACAAGAGGCGTTACTCCAACTGAACCTCAAATAGAACTTCTGTCTTTTAACGTATATGTGGATCCAACTATTTGCTCGTTGGTCAGCGCCAATAAAGCCAAGCACAATTTTTTCTTCCGACTTGATTAACAAATATTCAGACTTCGAACCAAAAACTTATTTTTAAAATAAAACATACTTACTTTCTATAGCTATTACTCAGTGAAAGTGTATCTTTTGGGCAATGAAAGAATTTTTAGAATTGGTTTAGCAGTACCAGAGTTCATGATTGTGTAGCCTTATGTTGAAGGCTCACCTGCGGCAGCAATACCCCTGCGCCTATTTCTGCCGTAAAGCAGCAGTACCTATTCACACAAACGCCGTTCGACGTTCCACGTTTTGTTTTGAAAAATATAAATACTTGAGAGTAGGTATCAGGTGTTCCATGTTAGTAAAAAAAAAATATGGTGGTCGAGTATTCGAGTCGATTCGAGGTCGAGTGTCGAAGGCTTGTCCGCGGCAACACCGCTGCACTTATTTCTGCCGTAACACAGCAGTGTGAGCACCGTGATGTTTCTAAGGGTGTGGTTAGGCAGACTAAACTGGACCTCCTGTCCAATATAGTCCTCAGCAGTAGCCACGCATACATGTACCTTAGATAGGATAATAGGATTTCGGTTCTATTTGTTGTTGGATGTGGATATGTGTGGCTGCAATGACCATTTAACTTCTGGTGGCCTGCATGGTAGTTTACTATTCCGTTAACATGAAAAAAAAGGAAATAAAATTAGCTCAACTCAACACAACTTTCATACCCCATTCTGCACATTTAAGAGTAGTTTTATTCTTTAAAGCTTTATTCAACGATCGTTATTTAAATAGTATTCGTATCAAACTGAAAGTAAATTGGTAGAAAATATGTTAGTCCATATAAGTGGTGAATTTTAATTAATTTTAGTCTTAGTTCATCATCATCGTCTTACTGTTAAGGACGGGTATCCCCATAGTGATGAGATCGAAACGCCGTAGATCATCACAATGGCAAAGTCCGGCTTGGCGCCTATTGGCCTGTTGGCGGCTATTATTACGACAATAAACAGACAACAAAATACATTTTAATGCTATTTTCGCTTTTAGTTGGTATAAATAAGCACATTTACTCTTAAATTACAGGAAAGATTCCATTACAGGTGTTCTATAAGTATCACTATAATTTTCGTACGAGTAGGTATTACGCAACGAGACGGCATTGAAGCTGCATCAGTGTATAGAGATTAAAGCATTTTTCCGGTCACTCTCAATGTGTAGAATTCCCCGAAAGAAAGTAATGTTGACTCATTGTGTATACGAAACTTGCTAGAATCCTTTCTTTAGACATTTAATTAGTCTCGTGAACAAAATATTTAATGTTACTCGAGTAGATACATCCGATGTCCACTTAGTCACTAGGTTCACTGTGTAACATGTGCTGATTTTACTAACGGCCATCCCCAAGATAAACGAATCGTTATTAGTATAAAATGATCCCTTATCCCTTTTTTGTGAAGAATGACACTTATAGTTTCTGTATATTTTGCTTGCTAAAAGTACAAACGGATTATTATTGGGGCGCGAGAATGCATCATTCAAAGACTAGTAACTACACTCAGAAGTTACTACATTCTATTTGAGGTTGTGGTTTATTTGGATATAGGATTCCTCGTGCATTAAGCTATCCCTCACCATCCCTGGCTCGGTTTTTTAGGCGTGCAGTTACAAGTTGTAGTCATTCCCAGTTTCGCTGCCACCTCAACAATATGTCACAGTGGTCCATGTGCCGATCTATCGTTTAGAGGGCCCTGGGTTCGATTTCCAGCGGGTAGAAATTTGAATGATGAATTTAGGTTTCTGTTTCTAGTCTAGGTGTTTGTGGTCTTGCTTCTGTATGTGTCCATGGCCTCCAAATGACAGGCAATTCTAGCGGGTGTGTGTGAACCGTTATAGAAGTAAAGATAATCTGAACACAATATGTAAAAAATAGGAACGCAACGTCTACCATGCTGTAATTTCGAGTGAATCAAATTATAGCAAATGAAAGAAAAGGAGAATCTTATATTCTATAATATTACTAGAGTTAACATTACGTTTACAATATTTATTTTTATGTTGATAATTTAATTATATTTAATTTTATGTATTACAAAGTATTTTTGGTTTCTCATTCTGGGTATGGTGCTCATAAAAGTGTGAACAAATTCTAAGAATGGAATTATTTTATTTATATACCTATTGCTTGTTTTCATATATTTAACACTGAATATTCCGAAGCGAAACTAGATGATACATTAGAAAAAAACAAAAGAGGTTTTAGAATATTGATTTATTTCAAAAATAATATTGTATTTATACACTTATGCACACAATAAATTTTACTACTGGGTACAGAAGTTTGTATACCTTTTTAATGTTTTTAAAATAAATAATAAGTAAGTCAGTAACACACATTCTAATAAACGAGTACTTACTATTTATTCTTCGTATGTGCCAAAGTTCCTCCACATCTGTCAAGCAAAAAATTATGTCAGTTTTCTCAAGATTACAATTTCAACGTACTCGTATCTATTAAATCATGAAGTGAATTTTATTAAAGATTTCTTGTCTTTTCTTACTCATGTTTAGTAGTAAGAAACGAAAATGTAGGATACACGATGCCGTCCAGGTCACTGTAGAATATGTAGAGTAGATACTTCGCAACTCCAAAGGTCTAAATTGGAAAAACTAGCAACACCTTTCAGGCCGGAAAACAGAAGTACCTACTACTGTAATAGTGTAATGTAATGTAGAAGTGCTGTAATATTGCTTTACAGTTGAAATAGTTGCCGTAGTTAGAGCCGCCGCAGGCTATTCTTAAAACAAGACCTGGCATAGAGAGGAACACCGTGGGGTTTTAGCCGGCTGGGGTCTGGTATAACGCTGTATCGCCCCTGCGATAGAAGGGTATCCATGACAAAGATTTCCCAACGTTAAAAAAGGCTCTTCCAACTACCAAGTACACTTAGTTTCTTACTTCAACCTACTAACAACGTCTCCTTAAAGATTTATAAATGCCAATCCAACCTAGAACGGGCATAGATGATTAGTTCGAATTTAGTAGCGAGTTTTTGTACCATCCAAATCTATCTGCGGAACTTAGATTACCTTCTAAAAGTAAAAAGAAACTTTATATTGCTTTTAAAACTTTTAAAGGTGATTTTTTTTACAGTTTATGGATTTTGCTCTTCAGTCACAAAGATGTCTCCTGCAGCAAATAGACAACATAATACAGTAAACGGAATGTTATCGTGGAGTCCCTTTATTTCTTGAAGTCAAAGGACAATGAGAACCGGTGTTTCCGCCTCGGTATTTGGAACTACGGTAAAAAACCTGTTTAGTATTTTATACACCTCTAAAGAGGTCGAAATTCATCTCCCGTTGGAGACTACGGGAATAATGAGAGACTAAGATTAGAGAATGGAACTGTTTGTACGAAAAGTAAAGGCCATTAAGAGATATAGAGTTAATATACTTACAATGTACACCTAAAGAAAGACGTTCAAATGATTTTGTTGGCAGCCCTAAGGTAATTATTTACGTTTATCTTACCCACAGCACTGCTTCTCTTAGAACACCTGTAACAAAACACATATATTTTTAAATTCTAATTCATTACACCCTTACCACATCAGAAAAGTACCTACAGTTATCCCTAAAAGTACATTATCATGATCAACGGCTATCTTCTCAAACTTTTAGAAATAAATAAAAAACGTATATCATTCCGCGTGTGTATGGCCAACCAATGTCCTTGTCAAGGTACAAGGGAAGCGTGGGGCAGGAGCGTAGCGCAACGGGATAAGGAACAGGTTGGACATACGGACAGACGAGCCGACTAGCACAGTTAGCTGCTACCGCCATAACTAGGTCATCCTATATATATGTGAAGTTCAAGGCATACCACTCATTGCAAGTTAAACTCTCGCACAAGCAGCACGCACTTTCACCGGTGACGATCTAGCTACCTCGTGGAAGATAACGATTAGTGTTCAGTGATTCAGTGATTACCCTTTTCAACGAGATAAGGTAAGCCATGATTTTTGGTTATAAAGGTTCCATAGCAGTGCGAGTGAAATCGTGACTAGATCGTTGCAACCCTGTGAAAGTTTAGAAGCGGGATCTCGAATGGACACTGATGTCTTACGTGACGCCAACGGTGCTTAAGTGATTATGATATGATATTAAAATACGGCGAATGTATTACTAATAAAAAGAATTTAAGTAAGTTCTAAATATTTAGATACCGCAAGTATCGATATCCAGTATCAGAATATACATTTTCAAATTTGAATGACGTCACTAAAATTTAATAAAGTTTAACTTTCAAGCTTCAAAGCAAATAAATAGTCAGTTTCAGATGGTAATTATTTTTTTTAAATATAAATTGTCCCCTGTACGAATCTTTACATTCTTTTAACGCTCAAAACATGTTTGTTTTGAAACATTTATTTTCTATTAAGAAGATGAGTAGATAATGTATGAATTGATCAGGATTGCAAGACTATCCGTTCTTTTCTACATATGCTCCAAACTATGCCACAAAATATGTTGTAAGTAGTTACATGCAATATAAATACATATATAAATAAGTAAACATGTAATTAAGAAAAAATAAAACTAAAAATTGTAATAGCCATTAATGACATTATTTAAAAACACATAATATATAAACCACGCATTACAAAAGTTTCAAAGAATACATAAGCTACATCGTCATTGTTCATTAATCCTCATCTGAATGAGATGTCGAAAAGTAAAATCACGGCAAGGATATAGATATACTTCATTTACTACAAAGTAGCACCAAGCCAAAAGCTCTTCTATTTACATCTAAAATTAACAATACAGCGGAACCGTCACGACAATTTTACAGATATCAACCAAGTCGTCAACATGCATGCTGCTCTTGGTCTCGCCTTTACACATGTAAATGAAAACCTTCACTTTCTAAAATGTGAAAATGCACATCACTTTTAACCCTGAATTAGATGAGGTATTCATTTATTGACAATACTCGCAGACAAATGAATTTAGACAATACTTTTTTGGTATAGAAACATAAATATAAGAAGGCTAACGTCTCTACATTGAATATACGTACGTTTCGTTAGTACCTATACTTTTGACATCTGAAAAAAAAAGATAATTAAGTACCCACTTCCGTCCACTATTTTATTTTTTATGTAGGTACTTCAACCATTACTTGTATGTACCTACCTGCGTATCTCTATCTTTATTACTACTGGTCTTTTAAAATCAATGCATGTGATGCTCGCATTTCTCTGCAGACAAATGAAAATCGTTTACGGTTTACTTAGTTAATTGCTCTATTCTGCAAATGGAGCAAGACAAACTGTTTAATACTAATATCGAGAGCATTGCTATTTAAGATTTCAGTATTGATTGAATTAAGGGTAATTTATATATATATTTTTAAAAAATACGAAAATATTAATGGGTATCTTCATACGTTTATTAAAATAATGCCTTTGTCGCAGTTTTATTATATAGGTTAATTTAAATAATTGCATACAGCTACGATCTGGATAATTCGATTATTCTAATTAACCGTTTTAAATTGTGAGTTCAAGAAAGCTCGAAGTTTTATAGAAACGTTAGTGGTTTATTGACACGCATTAATCAATAAGTTTAGTTCTATGTTTAATACCAAATATAACTTTATGAAAATAAAGCTTGAATTACATAATAATCAAATAAAGACTAATACTAATACGTATTGGATCCGCGACACAATTTTTCAACATACATGCGGCATACAAACTATTTATCAAACAATAGTAAACAAAACAAGTGGATCTCATGACGCGTACAGCAGCGACAGGTTTTCGAACAGCTAATTAAAAGTCTCGAGGCGTCGCCAGTGTTGAAAGTGGTAAGGAAAGCTGCCACGATCGGAATGGTCAATAGTCGACTCGCATGCGAAGTCACTCATAGTTTCTCGAATGCTCTCCGATCACAGGAATTACGTATCATCGATTGAAACTTACGCAACTATGATTTTTTAAAGTTGTAATAAACCCATGTTCCATGTCCCTTGACAGAAAATAAGAATATTTTTAGTCTTTATCATAAATTTTAATAAAGTGTATTAACTTTTTCTTCAATTACATAAATTAACCTTTAAATTACCTACGCTTATTTTATTTCGGAGAGCGTACGCACGCACTTTCAACGGACATTAACGTTATGAGATTAATTTCCTCATCGCATTTCGAGAACCACTCTGACTCACTCCTTTCATGTCCAAAAAAACTTTAAAGTGAAAGTTGTGACGATGCGAGAGGTAGGTAGGTATCTATCTAGTCATTCACCGGCCGGCGTTGGGTAATCGAAATGTTTTAACATGAAAATGATACCTACCTGCATTGCCGGCTCGAGCCTCTACCTCGTTTACTTAAAGGAATGCCATTTACAACAGTTACTTTCATGCAGATGCAGTCATCATAAGATCGATTCCAAATTACTTAACTTTATTAATAAAACATAAATAGATAAAATTACTATCTTCTGACAAAGTTTTATCAAATCAGGAATTATGACATAATCTAACGCAGAATTCTGATAGTTTCTTACGTATCTTGATAGTACCTGCTTAATTTAAAATACTGTCGAGACAAAACTTGTTTATCTAAATTCAAAAATGAAGCTGTAAACAAACTTCCTAATATTTACGAGAACGTAAATATTAGAACGTTTTACATAATATTTAATATTGACGTAGTATCTAACGCCTAAGTCTCCAACCGCGAGTACGGTTAGTTATGATTCTCAAAGTGGCAGATATCGGTGTTCCTAAGTAGCAAGTGCAAGGTAACTGATTAGAACATGTGCATCTTGAATCGAGTGTACCGTTCGGTCCACATTAAGTTTGCTAACGGTTGTGCTCGTGTATGGCGTTTGTAGGACATTCAATGGTTGATGCATGCTGAAGAAGTAAAAAAATAGTCCCGATACATTCGATTACTAACTCCAGCATCCTCTACGCGATCAACGTGAAAACGATTAAATTTTTATTTTATGTATTGAACGCAATCCGAAAATAGGTGCTTACACAAATGTCTACGTAAGAATAGTAAGAATTAAAAAAATAAGTTACGGGAACAATTTGAAGAAACTATTAAGGTTATGATAAAAACCGAAACGGGTGCTTCTTAGAATCAGCTCAAAATATTTTTAAAAAAATATATATATTTCTGCTATTGCAAAACGAATTTAACTCTGTTAAGTTAAATAATTATTGGTACCATTCGGTAACAATAAGCGGCGTTAAGTATACAGCATAGTAATTCAGTGCTCACATCCGCGTACAAAACACGCAGAGACTTGTGCACCGTTTTAGAAAGCGGATTGCACTGGACCGGCCAGTAAGTGGGCGAAATACGACCCAAAATGTATCCTCAAACAATTATATCCGGATTACAAGTATATATGAGTCCAGACAGCTTATCATATTTATTAAAAATGAACACTGAACAAAAAAAAAGTTTCTCTTGATCGTTTTAGTAAGTTCGAGGTTTTAAATATGTCAGCGATTATCAGTCATCCGTCCCTACGTACGTATATACGTTTAATGTTTAATAATAATAGCTCGTTATAACATTCGTCTATTCCTGATTCAAGATAATTATTTGGTGTTCCTTTAAGTTTATTTCAATTCTTTATGATGATGTTCGAAAATGACTACAACATACAAAAAATACATCTTTTGTTCCTTTTTTAATCCCAATTGGCTTATAAAATTAACGAACAAGTTTTCCACGTTTTGCCTCATAGATAAGCATTTTTCTTAAAACGTTTTATACCATCACATAACTGTCGCTACCAGTCAAAATAAACCAAAAACATGTCTATATCATAGATCGTCATAAAATCCTCAATCTTAGAATGGAAAAGGAAAATCGTAAAATGGAAGAGAGATCCGCGACTCTTATTTTTCCAAGGTGAATTTCCGATAAAAGTAGGGAGCTGGTTTGTCGCGTAATAGCAGGTATGGGCCCTCGCTCCGAAATTAGAAAAACGTTAACCTTGCACGGAGCGGCACACACGCGACTCGCCGCGTTGCTTTCACCCGACGCGACGCCGCGCCTTCAGCGATGCGGCCCGGCGGGCGTTCTGCCTTACTAGACAATGTAAAATAATTTTACTTGCTTCGGAAACTTGATGTCTGTCGCCTTTGTAAATAATATAATGGTTAGATCATGTGCTTCAAATATTTTTACACCGTATGGGAAAATAAACGCAAGAACTACTTGGTAACTTTCCAAAAATTTTAATAGAGAGAATCTGCAAAATATGTTGTCTCATTTGTAAACTCCAAAAATATCGTAGATATTTTACCAAAAATATAATAACAATAAAATTGTATAAAAAAGCTGGTACGGAAAACCTCTCACGAAACATTTCAAACGTTCCCATCTAGATTAGATCCGCGTGAATTGAAAGTGAGGTTAGTTTCGCGAGATGCAACGGCGAAGTTCAGCCGCATGCGCCGGCGCCGCGGGTCACTAGGTTAACAGGTCAATGGCATTTCACCAATAACTTTACAAGGGATTTCACATTTATCCAAAAACAGTCGCAGTTTATAAATTCGGAAAAAATCATAAATTTTAAGTGTTAAATAATTTAAAAGTTCATCCTCATGTGTCCTCAAAGTCCATCCGGAGTTCCTTTTATACATGAGACTTTTATATAAACTGGAGTATTGACTCAGAATAGATATTTTCCTTTACCAAAAATTCAAATCACTAGGCTATTGTTCTTTCGAAAAACTGGAAAGTAGTACTTAATCATAAATTGTCGCTTACGTTTTATAACAAAATCTCAATCTTTACCGACATCTTTAGTACCTAATCGAGATATTTCAAGGACTTCATCACATGTAAATGGAGATGGGATATTTACTTATAATTTTTTATGAGGTTTTGTTGTTAAATCTTTCGAACGGATACATCGGATACTCTTCAAAGCATCAAGTAGTAGTGCGACACGTCATACATATACATAAGTATACAGTCAGACTTGCAACAAATTTCTCCGCCTAGAATCTCGGCGGATGCAATATCAACGAAGAATATTGCTACGTGATACAACCTCGCTATGATATGTCATATACGAAGCGGTAAAAGTAGTTTTATAGTTACGATGATAAAATTATTATGGGAATATGCTAACATTAAACATATTCAAAAAAAACTAATTGAACGAACGAATATATCTAATTCGTATTTGGCGACCTGTGAAGCGAAAACAATTTTGTTTAAATATTTGGTTTAATTCGGCTAATAACTCAAAAATTTGCAGGTAGGTAATAAAACACCATTCGAATAAAACTCGCTTAAATGCTTAATATTTATAGGCCATAGAAAGTAGATCTTTCAGTGGTACAAAACATTCGGAACGATTAACACTTCATATTAACTTCAATTTGTATAAGTAGCACCTTATAAAAGCAGGTGCGTGAGATGACATCCAAAACAGTTAGAAAAGACCGGGTCACCTGTATTCGAGACAGTCGAACAAACCGCTAACATACTTCCAGACCGGATAGGCGTGGACAAACTTGAAAACCTCAAAGAGCAGCAATTGAACGTTCATAAAGTAACGTAATCTCGCATTCGTTTCTATTAGAAAGTATATTTTTTTCCATATTATTTCTGAAAGATCATTGAAAACAATGTTGCGTAATTTACGCTTTTAAATAACAGTAGTTAAGGTAATGAGTGCTGCCCGGCCAATTATTTTAATGGACATCCTCTAATTATATCTGCTAGACGTTCTCTTAAAATGCATCGTAACTTGTCGACTCAAGGGGCCACTTTCTATGAGCAACTCCAAACAATCAATTCGCGCGAATCACTCATCAGAACACTTTCTAATCGACGTCCACAGAGAGCGCTCAATTAAACCTAAACATAGTTTAGATAAAAAAATTAAGTAAACATTTATAATATAAATAACACATTACATACATGTCATTTTCTTTTTTTTTTTAGAATGGAGCGTAAAGCAGCAGGATGGGTACTTCTAACATTAATTAGTTCGACAACAATTATCCACACGTTCGCGTACCCACAGAATCACGCTCTCATATCACAGGTGATTATTGAAAATTTTATTATAAGTCTCTTTTATATAAACTTGTTTTCTCAAACCAAACCCATATATTATTTCAGGCAACAAGCAAAGTGCGAACACAAAACCCTCAATACTACAGCAACACGTTGCCTCAAGTGCACCAAGAGCAAATTGAAGAACGTAAATTCGCTGAGAAGCCAAATGCATTAAAGAAGGTCGCGTTAGATGACCTAGACGATATACAGACCAATTCCATTTCTGATGGCGGATTCTCATGGTCCAACATGCTTGGTAAGAACATAAAAAAATATTTTATGCTACAATAAAGTTGTAACAGGGCCATGTAGGTACTACTTTTATGTACATTGAAGTCAATTTTACTGAAACAAACTATTGTGCGCTCTCTATTTTACGTTGGTAAATGTGTTTGTTCGGTTTATTTGTAAAAACCATTTAAATAAATTTTAATGGGGCCTTCACAGTTTAAGAGTAGGTATATAGTTAAGACTTATACATTGTTAAATCTATAAATATTTAAATATCGATCGTTCAAGTAGACCCAGCATAAGGCTCGATATCTGTAATATGCGGATTCATCATTCGGTAACGTCGTTGGCAGGTATATCATCAACAACAACCCCTTACAGTCTGCGCAATTGTTTGCGCACGGGAGACTCTCGGATTTAGGATTTCATTTCCAAACATGAAGGTGGAAAAGATTTAGGCGCGCTGTATTCTTTCACCAGAAAGTAATTGATAATCAATTTCTAATATTTATTTATATACATACATACATGACGACTGCCGTTCGGAGGGTCCTGGGTTCGATTGCCAGCGGGGCATAAATTTGAATAATGAATTTAAATTTCTTTACCTGGTCTGGATGTATGTGTCCTTGTTGTGTCCTTCTGTGTGTCTATGGCATCAACGACACAGGTTAAATCCTACTGTGGACCTATGAGTGTGAAACGTTATATTACATTATTACATTACATGGACAACCACACCAATCCACAGCTAGAACTGAAATCTTATATGAGGTTCTATATGGATGCGTTGCTACTCCTGAGGACTAAGTAAACCTCATATTCGGTGTCTTCTGGCTAACTACACCTTTCGATCCGAAACATAAGTTCACACACTGCTACTTTACGACTCTACGTGACTACCAATATCAAATACAAATAACTTCGAAAGTGTAGAGGTGCTGGGATTCAACCCTGGAACTACCGCACCGGGAGGTCGATTTTAAACCATTAGGCTTGCTTCATTGATAAGTATCTGCTGTTGTTCTTTAAAATATCTACATGTTCCTTATTCAATTTATTTAACGTAAAAACATGGACTTTAAATTAACCTATTGGGATGAGGGCATAAATTACTACATGAAACATTAAATAAAATGCAACGTGGACTATATCCACATAGTAGGTAGACTCGGATCGTTTAATCAGATGTTACGGAAGCGCGAGGTGAATCTGCTCGCTAAAACTTTAGCAAGCTCAATTTTAGTGTGTTAGAAGGGGAAAGGTATTCTAGAACTACGGCATCAATTAAAGACGTTCGGTAACGATCAGATTATTTATGGTCTTTTTAATTTAATACCATTATAATGTGCAATCATAAGCTTAATCAACTCATAGATAGCATGATCAGCAAATCCAGTTTCGGTTTTTTGTAGTATATTAGTATGTGGTTAGGGTACACAGTAACTTCATATAATATAATAATATAATTCATAGTAGGTTACTTCATAGCAAAGTAACTTCATGTCGTAAGCTTCTGAAATGAGAAGCAAGTAACGCCATCTATGCAGTAGCTGTCGCAATACGCATAGCAGTCACATTCATTTTAAATGAAACGTGTTCTGATATGGCTCTATCTGGTCATTAGTATAAAAATATAATGTAACTGTTGTGGGTGCCGTGAAATTTGTTCGATCGATGGAAAAAACTCGATCCTTGGAATTTTTAAATTATTGTTAGGGCAAAGTACAACTTCTTACGTGCGTGCACAAGTCCGCCAATTACACCGGCAATAACGAAACGATTTCAATAAGTCAGCTTCTATGCTAAGGATGGTCAAATCTAGACTTATAATGTACTCAAAAGAGTAAAAAATATATTTTCCAATTTCAACGATCGTACTGCACTGTAATTTTTCATTGCAGATCACAGTAACACATGTAACGTCTGTATACGAAAATGTTATTAGTCGAACAAAAATTTGAGTTTCTCTTGTTAATTAAGTAGGCTTATTCAATTTCTTCAAGCAAGACAAGTCAAAAAACAATAAAATAAAATAGGTAACGATTATGAAAGGTGTCCTGAAAAGAGCGTGAGTGCCTTAAACCGCTCCGACCATCTATGGTAAATATGCCATTGGCTGGCAATCAATATTCTGATGACAAAGTACCAAGTACCTACAGAAAAAAACATTGAATTGCACCACTACGATAATTTATGCAAAATGAAGCGACTTCGACTTTCCAAGAATTACAGTACATAAAATTTTAAATTTTATTTTACTTCATTTTAGTAGGTACCTACTTACCGCATGCCATACCATAGAAGTAAAGCACCGAAAAATAAATAAAAAAATGGCAGATAATATTTGACACATGTACTTACAAACTTACTGCACAGTGCGCCGTGGTTGCCGTTGGCCATGTGTATGCGAATCAACTATTTGTTTTTCTTATTTTGGAAAGACGACGGTTATGGTTGAACGAAACAAAATAATTAACCGTCACATTTAAACGGTCGCTCTGACTAAATCAATCTTTTTCGAGCATTAGTCGTCAAACGTGTAGCGGGGTTATAATAAAAAATATTCTATATATTAAATCTCAGTTTACCAAGTATTAACATGATGTTTTAAGAATAATTATATACATTAATACCATATTTTAAGCCGCTAACATTTCATAATAACTAGGTACATTTAAACTTTCGTTTTATACAGCAGCTGTTATTTCAACTCAAAGTACAAAAACAGGAGACCGTTCATCGTTATATAATTGTTAACGGCCGAAGCCAATATTCAATCTTGCTCATCCCACACACAACAATTATAATTAAAGCGTGGTAGGATATTGGCACGCTTAAATGGTAATACATGGTCTTCTGTTAATGTAAACTATCTTTGGGCATGTCAATTACTGGTTACGATTGACTCTGTTCGTATTCAACAGGTTCTATGTGCTACGTTCAATCCAAATTTTACAAAATAGACTATTTCGAGTACTATGGCTTTGTCATTGACTTCATTTAATAATTATTATTTAGCTAAATTGACATAATAGTGCATTTAATATTGACATAATTGTGATTGCTTGATTATTTAGTTCTATTTCTGTTACGCTATTTATTTGTTTTGATTTGTTTTGTAATTTTATTTTTATT
>DWKW01000880.1:0-14264 GCA_018250115.1 Doberes anticus
AGAGAAGTAGACTCCAATGATAGCATACTCTCTCCAACGAACCGCTACGTATCCCCTGCCCCTCGCAATTATACTGAGGGGTGGGGCCCCATTTACTCCCGACAGTATGATGGCCACCGAACCTTCCAAATCACCCACCCAGGCATCCCCAGGGGGGACATAGTAAGGTTCAGCGACCACCGCCACTTCAATCATCCACTGCAGCATACTCTGCAGGAGCAAGTCCTGAGCAGCAGCGCAGTGGTTGATGTTCGCTTGGAGAAGACGATAGGCCATATTAAGACTAACTGATGACCATCGCCTCCTCCTCCCCTAATTGTGTAGGGGGACAGCAGCTGGCTGCCGGGGCATTTGGGGCCGAGGACTTAGAGGCTGCCTTTACACCCTTCTTAAGGTTGGGGGGATGACATATTTTACCCCCAATCCTGTGATCTGCCGGCCTGTTAGCTTCTGCGCATAGCGAGCATTTAGGAGCCGCTGAGCATGAATTCGCCTTGTGACCGGGTTTACCGCAGCGATAACAATCATCGCTGCGGTCGACTTCTGCGGTGCATTGGGCCCTTACATGTCCTCGATGAAGGCATCGGTAGCACCGCATCACTCTGGGCTGCAAAAGTTTCACTCTTGCTGCAGCCCAACCAACTAACAGGCGACCTCCTTCGCTAAGTTTTTTGGCAGCGGCTACTGGGCATCGCACCCAGATGCTACCATTGCCCTGATAGGAGGTGCGGATATCTCCAACTTTGACCGATTCTTCAGGACAGCAGCCACCTTTGACAACTGCGGCTACTATCTCAGTAGGGGTAACAGAGTCATCCAGACCTGAGATTCTCATTTCCGCACATTTTACAGGTCTGGAAACTTTGGCCACTCCCTCTTCCAGTGTGTCTCGGATTTTCTGAGCCAGAGCATCTGCTTTTTCCCCACTTGTTGATCCTGGTACCTCCAAAATGCGGGCGCCTGTAGCAGCCGTCCGAAACTTTAAGCCAGTGATGCCACAGCTGGAAAGATCTATTACAGCCTTAGCTTTAGCTAAGACGTTAGCGTAGGTAACCCCCTTCTCCTTGGCACCAGGTTGCAGTGTAATAACTACAGCCGAGGACTTAGGAGACTGCAGCTTCACAGGTGGCGTCTGGCTATTTTTCTTCGCCACTACTGGAACATCCATGGTTGGTTTGACCGGACGCTGTGTAGGCGCCTTCTTCTTCTTGCCCCGCTTAACTATCGTTACCCAGTCTCCCTCCATAGACTTAGGTCCTGATGGAAGGTGAGCACGATCAACTGGTCTGGAGGTTGACTTAGCCCCCTTGCCCCTTTTCGCTTCTTTGTCTTCTGTTCTTGGGATGACTGATTCGGCTGTTGACATCCTTTGGGATCTGACCGCCATCTCAGCTTCGGCATTCCTCCGGTCAGCAGCAAGTGGAGGTCGCATGCGCTTCTCTGGGAGAAGCCTATCCTCCAGTGCCTCCATTCGGGCATTCACCATGTCGCCGACTTGAAGCATAATAGCGCGAGTTAGCTCACCTAACTCCGAACTTCGTGTTTGAGCCATCGGTACCACATTGCTGTGAGATATATTTTGCTGAGTCGTAGGAGACGCACTACTCTTCTTAGATTGTGCCATCTCCTCTCGAAGCTCCGCCATCTCCTTTTTCAGAACTTCTATCTCATTTTGCAACCGAGTGTTATCCGCCTGTAATTTGGCGGTCTCCTCTGTGGAAGTTCTGCTATGTAGGACTTCCACCGCTGCCTTAATTGAGGCCGCCGCATCTTTTAGGGCCCTTTGGAAGGTGCCCTTCAGGTTCCTGGACTTAGCTGACACTTTTAATATTACTCCAACTTCGTCTGTAACCTGTTTTTTTAAAGCGGCAGCCGTACTGTCCGCTATCGCCGATTCGGTATCGCATCTGTCCATGAGTGTCTGCTCTAGCACAATTCGACTGGCTTCAACCTCACGGACTTGCGCTTCTATCTCTCCCTCGGCATCCGACTGAGCCTCTTTAGACTTGCGCAAGAGAAACTCAAGTCTCCGGTCCTTCTTTTTACCTGGAGCGGGCATTAGACCACGGGCTACAGCCGCTTCGTCCTCACTTGACAGAGCCGACCCAAATTGACTAGGACACTGCCTTTTCCTACCCTTCCCCATTCGGTCTCCTGTTCCCGAAGCCGATGTGGCAACGCTGACACTGGTTGTGTCCGACTCAGACGTAGCCTGATCCACCATCTTATCTTTATTGTTTTTTGTTGTTTTTAACGTTTTCTTCATAATGATTCCCACGAGTATGGGGGAAGTATGCGTCCATCCGAGCAGTGCCCCCTGTACCCGGATAAGCCTATGCATAACCCGTCATGGTGTCGGCCGGTGCCATGACGGGGGCCGCACTAGCGACTGACCACCCCGTCAGCCATGCATCTCCTCACGGTGCGCCGCCGCTTGAGATTGGGGTAATTTTTATAGAGGTTTTCTTCCTCGTGGTCCGGCCGGTTAAGGCAAGACCCTCGTTCCCACTCGAGGCCGCGAGACATGACCACGACACCTCTTGAGTAGGATTACGATCTTGACGGAGGCTAAGTATGCACCATCGCCTGCTCGACGGCAGGGTTAGTGCACATCGAGCCCGCCCTTGCTACTCCACTGTGTCCTCTGTTTAACAGAGGAACACGCAGAGGAACGCCTCCTCGCTCGGTTATTCGCCACCGCCCAATAACTAATCAACAAATCAAATAGTTATTGAGCGGTGCCCAGGGTGCACCACGTGGAGGTCAACCGGCTTGCACCCCGACATTAATGTCCAACTTCAACTAAAACCGAAGTTCTATCTGAGATCGAACGTCGATGCGCAGCTACTTCTGAGAACTAAGTTGGAATGCCTTCTCTCCAGTGTCTTCTGACATAACACTTTACTACCAGTAAAATATATAAGGAACAGAAATTAGGATTATAAAAGACCTGTTTTTATTCATCAGTCAATACATAATATTATTCTCTCTCATAAAAGTATTGGATAAACAATAAAGAATAAGGGTTACTGATAAGGAATCTCGTTTGGTACAACGATCTTACTGTAAATCAGAATAATATACAAGTATTAAGTTTAACGCACACTACAGTCGGGCCGAGATATCGCACTGAAAACTACGACAAAAACTTAGGTGAAGCGCCAATCCCACCGGAAGTTAGTTAATTATTTATAACCAAACTTTTGTAATCGATAGTTCAGAAGAAGGGTAGCACAACAAATCTCGTGATACGTCTGTCGACTGCATTTTAAATGCATTAAGTGCATTATCTGCGAAAACTCAACTGACCAACGATCAGTCAGTGCACTTCGCTATGAGTTGTTACGGCTCGCCTGCCGACCTGTAGTTGCGATTAAGGCAAAATGTACGAAAATTGAGAATTGAGAAAATTAAGAAAAGTGAGTGATGGCCTAGTGGTTAAGCATCTCGACCCCACTTCGGTGGGTCGAGGTTCAAACCCCGGCACGCGCCTCTATTTCTCGAAATATCATTTATTCAAAATTTTCGAAATTATGTGCGTATTATGAATTATCACTCGCTTTAACGGTGAAGGAAAACATCGTGAGGAAACCTGCATGCCTGAGAGTTCTCTGCATGTGAAGTCCGCCAATCCGCAATTGGCCTGCGTGGTGGACTATGGCCTAAACTCTCTCATCTCTGAGAGACGACCCGTGCCCAGCAGTGGGATAATAACGGGTTGTTTATGATGATGATGATGATGATATGTATTTTAATGTTTAACATTTATGTATATGTATAAATAAGTCCGCACTAACGTCTCCATACTCCAAGAACATCAGTAAACGACTTTCGGCAGTAGCTTACAGCCGCATACTGAAATTCTTCGGACACGTCTCCCGGCGAGTAAATACCTCCATAGAACGCCTTGTCATACAGAGAAAAGTAGAAGGCACAAGACTATGTGGAATGATGCCCATGCAATGGACTAACCAAATAAAGTCTGCTATTGGTGGTCCCTTGAGTACACCAGGCGTACCACAAATAGGCAGAAGTGGCGATTGCTCGTGAGCCAAGTAACATCCCCAAATAACAGAGATACAACATGATAACGACGACCACTCTGACAAGAGTGTCACGACAAAGAAGAAGAAAGTAGAATAAATAAGTATTTATAAATTCGTAGGGCAAAAACTGAAAAGTAAAAGGAAGGGAAACAATTAAGGGATGTTATTGTAATATACTATTATATATATATATATATTATAATACAACCTTACACACTCTGCCCCACAATATTTATATATATTTCCCGTGCCGTTGGTGCCATGGATACAGGCAAAGTGATCCAAATTTATTATTTTTTATTCTTCTATCTTGTAGGAATCAAACTCTAGACTCTACGAACAGCAGACTGGCATGTGCAATGGACGCTTAGAAACAAGAAGACACAAACCCAGAACAGGAACAGAAATCAAAATTTCTCTTTTAAAATTTTTGCCCCGGGGATTCGAACCCAGGGCCCTCCGAACAGCATTCCGACATGTGCCATGGACACACTTAGAAACAGGAAGACACAGCCCATGATTAGAAATCCAAATTGATAATTTATAAAAATTTACCCCCCGAATTCGAACCCAGGATCCAATGTCATGCCGAATGTCTTTCACTTATCAAACGATCCTACCGCACCTACGTTCACAATCGTGTCACAACCACAACTCATTCTTCGTGTCGGCCCCACGTAGATAATAAATTCTGTTAGTAGATTTACTCCTCCGAACTTCTCATCTGTATTCGAGATTGTCAATCCATCGGCGCCGATGCGTACCGGAGGCCTCCATTTACATTTCACCTGTTCCCATCCATCTGCGATACTGTGATCTCAATCACTGGAGTCAGATCAAAAGATCCTGGATTTGTCATTTTTCAGATTATGAATGGTTATCCATACTTTTCTTACCGGCTGAAACTGAAGTATTCTATCCATGCGACCCAGTCACCGTGCTGGTCTGCTGTTCGGAGGGTCAAGTGTTCGATCTTTAAAAGCAAAAATTTTATTTTGATGTCTTTTCCTAGACTGTATTTGTGTCTTCTTGGTGCGAAATGTGTCCATGGCACTTGCCAGTCTGCTCTTTGGAGGGACCTGGGTTTTATTCCCGCATTGGAAAAAATTCAACGATGAACTTGATTCTGTTCTGTTCTGTTTGATTCTCGGTGTTTGTATTTTTGTTTCTTATTGCGTCCATGGTATCCACGACTCTTGAAATTCTATGGGGCGTGTAATGTGCTAATAATATTTATTTTTGTGTACAGGGTTCGATGTTAATACATGTTGTTGATCTTGCCTGCTTGACATCATTCCTCAACATTAAGTAATTCAGTATTGTTTTTTTACAGAATGCCTTTTTATTAACTAGTACTTTTATCAAAACAAGACAGCAATCTTTTCAGACAAAGCGGTTATTTTTTGTTTTAAAGGAGAATCTAACGAGCATGCATACCACCTGGTTTTAAGTGGTCATTACATCAAAATTGACATCAAAATGAACCCTCAATTAGGTCTGAAATCCTATATTAGCTGGTCATACGAGAACGCCTTGCTACTCCTGAGGACAAACTTGGAATTCCTCTTGGTCAGTGTATTATATCTGATTACACCCTTCACAGCACATACTTACACAGCTTATACTGCTTGTTTACGACGTAAATAGAAGCAGCAGCGATGCAGCAAGACTAGATAGTCACCACGATCAAAACGCAATTCAAACCTTCACTTAATTTGATCACGAAAAAAAGAATTTCTTCCAAACTCCGTCCTCTAAATAGTAAAATACCAACAAGAATACCAGTTTCACTCTCATGAAAATTAATGCTGACTTGCCTTCAGAACTTGGCAGCGATCTGAGAATGCAACCGCAAGTTAAAATAGTGGGTTAACAATAACAGAAATGATCTAGATAGCTGCGAGAGAGAGTTAGCGGTGAAAAGTTTTTTCGATAGGGAAGAAATAATGAGATCTGTACACGAGAAGTTTCAGGCAACTATCCAAGCTTGTACTTCATCATCAACCCATTATTTTCCCACTGCTGGGCACGGGTGGAAACCCGTCTCTCTGTGAGGAGTTTAAGAGATGAGAGTGTTTAGCCAACCATGCTGGCCAATTGCAGATTGATGGACTTCACATGCCTTTGAGGGTATTTTCGAGAACTCTCAGGCATACAGGTTTTACATACTTACGATGTTTTCCTTCACCGTTTAAGCTTAATATCGATTTTTATATCCTTTTTTGCCAAAATTTTACTATATTATTTTACGTTACTGAAGTTTATGAAGCACTACTTGTCACCTGCGAGAATAGTACGTGCCGGCCACCTGATGTTAAGTGGTCACTGCAGCCCATGGACATCTACACTAAACCTCAACTAGGACGGAAAACCTATCTGAGGTCGTACGTGGGTGCGTTGCTAATCCTGAGGACTAAGATGGAATGGCCTCCTACAAGTAGTTTCTGCCTAACCCTTCGAACCGAAACACAACAGTTCTGAAACCGTTGCTTTACGGCAGAAAAGGGTGCAGCGGTGGTGCCAGGACATAAGACTCTACCACTATGAAAGGATCAGATCTTAAGGGTTCCTGATTTTTAACACAAGACTTTGAAACAAGATATTTCGAAGCCAGAGTCCAATCTTGTCAATCCAATATAACTGAAATACGTACTTCGGAGACTTTGTTTTATTGGAACCCCGTAGTGACCCCGCTGTTCCCAGCGAGGGTCCACCCTTGACCTTATACTCGTATTTTATTACGGTTGAAGGGTACTTAGATTTTGGTCAGGATTTGTTTTATGTTTATCGTCGTTATAGAAATATGGATTGGTCCGGGTTCGAATCACACAGATCCGGACATTCTAATTCATATTAGAAATCAAATGACAATTTGGTAACGGTCTGAAAGGAGATCCATGCCCAACAGTGAAACAATAATGGGTTGATGATGGTAGAGTCTTATGTCGAAGGCTCGCCTGCGGCGGCAGCACCTATTTCTGCCATAAAGCAGCAGTGTGAGAACTGCTGTGTTTCGGTTTGAAGGGTGTGGTTAGACAGAAGACACCGGACAAGAGGCCTTCCAACTTAGTCCTCGTGAGTAGCAACGCATCCACATACGACCTCAGACAGGAGTTACGTCCTAGTTAACGTTTTATGTGGATTTCTATGGGCTGCAGTGACCACTTAACATTAGGTGGCCTGCATGCTCGTTTGCTTGCGTCACGGATTTGAATCAAATCTTTATTTTTTTCAAAAACGACTGAATATAGATTCATTTCATTGAGACTATTTTTTTTATTAACAAATAAATTAAGCAAGTTTTCTATTAGCATTTGGTTACCGTCTATGACTATGTACATGAGATTGTAAAAAAACTATCCATTGTGACCTCCCAAGTGTATGACGGCTCATACTACGAGTACACGTACAGAAAAATTAAGGTGAATCTCACATTCAAACCTAATCTTTGCCCTTTTCCATATTTTGAGCAATCTCGTCATTAAATTTCGTGAAAATGTGACAAAAACTTTTGCGTGATTCTTAAACAAACATTTATCTATCCGTCCGTTCTCACGAACTTTCGTATTTTATAATACGTTTTATTTATTGCAGGTCTATATATGTTTCTATCACAATTTCTGCCTTTTAATATTCATTAACCTGCTCTTCACTTTACCAGAAAATGCTGACTATAACAATAACACCAAAAGCAACATATGATCATTTGAAAAATATTCAGTACCAAATGTTTTCGTTTAGTTAGCAATGACAAATAAAATTACAGATTTTGTGATGATCACCATGTTAGAAGTTCAATCCTTTAGGCGAAAAAGCGAAAAGATTTCGGGCGCGACAATGTCCTTAAAACGTAATTCACACCAAATGTTGCCTTCTTAACAACGTACAATTCATTAAACAGTTATATAGGGTTTTTTATTTGAGTATAACAAGAAACCATACCTTAATATTTTACCAATAAAGAAATGGCTATGTAGACAGAAAATACAGGAACTCTATAAATTCAACTCGCATTGTATAATCGTAATTGCATGTGGAAATACATGATATATGTTCGCGTCGCTACTCGTAAATATATATGGATGCATTCCAAAGATATGCAATTTGCAAATTGTATGCACGCTACCGCATACATAATGGAGGAAATCCATCAAACGAAATCTCTCAAACGTAGTAAATTTTGAGTAAAATTCTTACTTAGTCCGCATTTAATTTTGGAGGGAGATGATAGAATAATTTAAGGGTAACGTACCCTTATAATGCGACCTGTCTGACGTCTACATCCAGTTAACGCTGTTAATAGAAATTGGTACGAAATTACATTTTTGCGGGTCTGGATTTGTTTTCAGACGAGAATGGTCTAATTTAAAATTCGTCATTAAATATTCAAATCAGGGTTGAATGCCTCCAACGGCTCACCTCATCTTAATGCTATAGACAGCGTCCACTAACTAAGAACTTCAAATGATAATTAAATATTTATAAATACTTCAGATCAGAAAAGATTCTACAAAAATCTTTATAACTGTCTTTCATTAATTGGCTGTTTAGTATTCTACAAAATGATAAAGTTTATTTTCAATTTACATTCACAGTTTGTTGTAGATATAAAGCAAATGATTGCAAAACGCATAAATTTCTAGGAATTTTAATATAAGAAAATCATATTGAAACAATTAATTATTCAGACCCTTTTTTCTAGTATTTCAACTACAGATTTCATATTGATTTAAAGATGGGCAATAAATTTAAGTACAAACAATACAGTACAGTAATTTGAGCAATTTTTACTTTACGAGATCGGACTAAAACGCTAGTTATCAAAAATTATCGTAAGAAAAATAAAATTCGTACTAAAAATAAATTTGGAAGTCGGCAATTAGACGACAATGGCGAACAATTTGTCGTAGCTACGCCGTAGCACTCTAACGTTTCATTAATGACATCCAAAGATGTTGGAATGAGGACGTTATACGCAACTAAAGCATCATTAAAACAATGTATTAAGACCTTTATTTGTATGAAATCGCCAGATTGTAGTGGATTGTTTAAGAAGATAATATACAGAAACATGTAAACGAGGATGTAATACATACCAAGACTTATGCGTACAAGAATTATGTTCAAAAATATGTAGTAAAATTGGTAAAATAACAATTGAACGATTTTTATAAACAACAAAAAATACTAAAAAAATTCAATTCCGCTAGTGCTTTCGCAAAATAGCTTAATAAGCTGTAAGTTATGGTTCTAAGCGTAAACAAACATATTATAATTACATTAATAATTGATTCACATTAAAATCTTAAAAGTCTACGATTAAACCACAACGACTGACAATTTATCTTAGATACGTCGATAAATTTAACGCCCATTAATGTAGAAATGTAAAAATTTCTACTGCACTGTTTATTCACAGAACTACTCGTACATACTAAACACTTGATTATGATATAATGAAGGTGTGATATGACTTATAATTATAAAATTATTTTCGGTAAATATCATCAAACTTTTACTCTTCAAACCCGATGTCTTTTCTAAAAGCAGAGAAATAAATTGGTGTACAAGTATACACTCAATTATAATTCAACTGTGACAGAGTAAAGTTATAATGCCATTTGTTTCTTTGCGAGGTCGTAGTAAATTGCCGGTTGTCAAACGTAAATGCAGGGAAAATTAAATTCATATTGAAGATGAATTTGGAAGTTGGCAATTAGACGTAATGGCGAACAATTTGTCTTACCGCCCTAAGTTACGATATTTCATTAGCAGCACGGAAAAAATTATGTAGGCACAAGGACATTATACGTAACTAAACCATCATCGATGTTATGTTTACTTACTGTAAAGTAAACTATTTTATTTCTGGAATGTAAATTAATTAAATAAAAATGTGGTAATTTCATTTGAATAATAATTTTCATTTTCATTTGTATTAATTTTAATGGTGATAGCGTCTTATATCGAAGGCTCGCTTGCGGCGGCAACACCGTTGCTCTTGTGTCTACCCTAAAGAAGCAGTGTGAGAACTGCTATGTTTCTGTTTAAACGGTTTAGTTAGATTGAAGTTTGAAGCAGATGCCCATGGATGCAGTAACCACTTAAAATCAGATGGCCAGAACTCTCGCTTGATAGTCTGTAAAATACATAGTAATGTAGTAAAATAAATATTTATTAATTTACGATATCACCCAGTGCTTTTTCAATATAACGTTGCTAAGTGTTAGAATATTTTCTAACCGCCCAACATAAGGAAAGGAGATCGGAATTATACTGGCATCTCAATGTTAATACGTTAGTTAGAATATTTAGATAATAGATCTCCATAGATCTCCTTAGATCTCCAATCTCTAGCCCCTTAAGTATGAACTTTGTCCCGCAAACCTAAAATAAAAAGCCGCTCCATAGACACTCAAAACTATCTAATACGTATCATATATTATCTGCTTAAAAAAATGTCCATAGAGACGTAACCTGTATTCAATTATTCTTTGATTAAGAAAGCTTTAGATTTTAAGAAGTAAATTAAAAGATGTATTTTGGATACTATTGATTATCAGTCCAATAAGTCTTATAAAATCTTGGCGTTGGTGTCGTCGACAGGACAAACAATTTTAGCTTTATCAAACCAACAGTAAATGTAATTGGAAGGATAAATGTAAAAGTATAATACTAATTTAAAATAGGCTTTGGCTCAAAAACATCTAATAGCCCATAACACAGTCTTGGTTAGATTGAGATGCTAACACGATGCTAAACAATGGCTGTCATTGAGAGCCCGCGCCATCTTAGGTTCCCCGAAGATAACAGATAGGTTTACGTCATTTGCAAACTGCTTCTTATCTTACAAACCCAATTGAGCATGGACGGCTTTTGACTAGAAATGTATTCGACTTTAGCAGGACGATTTTATTTTCTACATTTTAAGATGGACTATCTGTATTTAACGTTTGTAAAACATTCCGTACGTAAACTTTAACTTTAACATCGCGTCGTTTCCTTGTTCAGTCATAACTTATTCATAAAGGTTCTAGACATGACCTTCTTCCGTAATTTTGTAAATTCCGTATAATTTATAATGCGCAATTAATTTCATTCGCTTCGAACTTAATACGTAAACTGCAACACCTACAACTTATTAAATCCTTCTCCGCCTTCTTACCTCGCTGTCATGTGTCATGGGTATTGGAAGGTACCATGAGCTTCTAATAATCATCGATGTACTAGCTATTCTTTCTTCCTTTTTTGCGAATTTATAACTTAAATTAAAAATAGCATTATTTTAAACGTTCTTAAGCTTTAATTATTATTCAAAGTCCAGAATGAATAAAAGGGCGGATAAAAAATGGTGTCGAATAAGTTTACCCTCAGTGCATTTACGGACTCCGTCTCTCTATCTGCATACTTACAAAGTTTTAATTAACGCTAATGAGTGTACGAGGGCTGCGTAATATCTCAAAAGAAACTTTTCCATTCTATTATTATAGCATCAGAAGCAGCTGGTGTTATGAAAAATCGTCTAAAGTGTAACGGTTGACGAATAAAGATGAACTTACCGCAATTAAATCGAAGAGAATTAATGTACGTAGCTCGAGTTACTCCCGCTTATAATATATGTAAAATTTCCTGACACTTTTTTTTAGATAATTCTAACGTTTTAAAACATTATTTACATAATATACCTACGTAATAATACGAAACGTGATACGCACTTTGTTCATACCAATACTAAAACAAAGCATCTTCCGAGGAATGTGTCGAGAGCACAACTTTAGTGTCATTAGTGTTTCAGGGAAACTTCCTCGTAATTCCAGCTGTTAAGTCGCGAACTTGAGCGTGCAGTACTGAGAATCTAAAACTTGGCGCAATTTCATTTCTAGTAAATAATGCTACCTACGTATTTAGGTCTTAGGTGTGAATATTTTCTTTAATTCTATAAAACACAGCCCATAACACCGAGAATGACATCCTCGTCGTACGATAGAGATTTAAAAAATCGCAAATGTGCAAGCAGACCACCTGATGTTAAGTGTTAATGGCACAGAAACACCAACATCTAATATCAAATAGGTCTGAATTGTTATCTGAGGACTAAGTTGGAATACCTCCTGTCCAGTGTAATTTACCTAACCATAGCCTCAAACTTCTGCTTCACGGAAGGAATAGAGGCAGTGGATGTGCCGCCGCAGGCCAACCTACGACTTGAGACTCGAGCACCATTTATAACGTTTGAGAGCTCTATGAATTCAATATCTAATCAATACTTAATGTTTGTATCATATAGATAGTTGATTAAAGATAGTCGAAAGACTTAAATTTACGTGTAACTTTGTATGCAAAAATTCCAAAGTGTTTCGGTTCTCAACTCTCACGAAAACAACTTGCTGACAGGGGTATGTCTCGGCAGCGCAACTTTAGTATCATTAGCGTTTCAGTGAAACTTCCGAGTAATTACAGACGTAAGGTCGCAAAGTTGAGCTCGGAACCCGCTCCGCTTTCCTTTAGCTATTCAGTTACATTGTGCGAAGACTACTCTACTTATGTGTTCATAATATTCTTTTTTACTCATAAAGAGAAATAAAAAGAAAGAAGAAGTTCCGACATACTTACTACTTACATACTTATACTGTGAATCGAATACTTTGTTTTTGTTTGTTAGATACAATCACTACTACACTACTGTTTGAAAATATACTAAAATTTGATAGTTCACGGAAAATAGCTTTAAATTAGAATTAGAGCTCAGAACATCGACATCTGATGAAAACTCAATTTTCGATAATCGGACCGAAACAAATAACTTTCCGATTACTTGTCCAAAATAATAGTGAAAAGTAAAAAAAAATATGTTTCTAATGCTACTTCTACTATTTAAAGTCGGAAAAAATATTACTCTAAACTAAAATAATGAAAACACTTACCTTTTTTTTCCTTTTGTCAAATGCTAAGCTGATCAAATTTTTACTTAATGAATGACACGAAAAAGTTTTTTTTAACCTAAATGGGCAGAATTTGACACAATGGGCAGCGTCAAAAAAACTCGGTAACTATTATTGATTCCATTGTTCGAATTTTGTCCTTTAGAATCCTTTTCTTTTGCATCGATAAAGCACGGGGCCGAGCTAAAAGGGCACGAGAATCGCTTTCATCTCCTTTACAAGGGCCGGTTTCCTGTAAAACGTAATGACACCGTTCGTTCGGTTATATGGATGTATATAGGTTTTTATAGAATGGTTATGCACATACATTGAAGTATATTTTAAATAAATTACCGTATTGAAACCATCTGCAGGTAATCACTGCTTCTAGTATGCATTTAAAATCTTTTGTTTTAAGTTAGATTAACAGTATAGCGAACGAGCATGCGTGCCACTTGATAAGTGATCACTGCATGCCCATGCCCACATCCAACCTCAAATAGGTCTGAAGTCCCACTTGAGGCGTTGCTACTCCTGAGACACTTGAGGTCGTACACGTATGCGGTGCTACTCCTGAGAACTAAGTTTGAACGCTTCCTGCGTATTCTTATAAGCCGTACCCTTCAATCCGAACCACAGCAGACGTCATACGGAAGAAATTGGTGCAGCGGTCCATAAAAATAATTCCGAATTTAATTATAGTGTGGGTAACAGCAATCTAAATATTTCCCTCGTCGCGACTGTAGATCATTTGTGTGAGATATTATTGTATTCTTATTTGTACATATGTACATTTATTGTATATAAACCTAAAATCACTTACTTTTACATTAAAAGGATCAATCTTATTGCAAGAAAATTGTTCGTTTTAGAGCTTTTACTAAAACAAAGTTTGAGTAGAAACTGTTTTAATGCTGACATCGAGTTAATCTTTGTCAACAAAGAAAACTTAATGTATTGTAAGAGATAGAGTTAAGTACATAATAATTAGCGTAATCGTTCGCTATTCGACCCCTTTATTCTGAGCCGTTCAACCGTGAAGATCAAAGCGTTTTAGAAGCAACGACTTATACTAGTAACAGGGGCTTTGTTTTCTGAAATATTGTACAATAACAGAACTACTCCTACTACTAAGAGATGCTACTTTTTTAAAACTACTTTATTAAACAGGCATCATCCAAGCCATGGCATTGCTGTACACGGGTCTCCTCTCAGAGATTAACCGCCTTATTACAAAACACGGTCTAACTTTAGAACCAGGTTTAACTCGCCTTTAAACCATGGTTCAAAGAAATTC
>DWKW01000881.1:0-14263 GCA_018250115.1 Doberes anticus
TTAAGATAAAAAAAACATAAGTTACATACGACGACCTGTATAGCGCCGAGGTCAACGTGCGGACTGCCGTTCGTTCGGTCCTGGGTTCGATTCCCAGCGGGGCAGAAATTTGAATGATGAATCTAGATTTCTGTACCTGGTCCGTGTATTTGTGTACGTGTTTCTGTGTGTCCATGGCACCCACGACACAGGTTGAAACCTACTGTGGGGCTGCGAGTGTGAAGCGTTATTTATTTACATTTTCATGCAAATTGTTAAGTTGCGAGAGTGCGAGCTCGGCGCGATAGTGAACCGGGACCTGCACCGGCGCATCCGCGCGGTGTCCGGCGTCACCATGGAGCGCGGCGTGCTGCGCGCCGACGCGCGCCTCGCCGCCCGCCTCGCGCACCTGCTCGACACGCGCACGCGCATCTGGCGGGACGACCAGCTCGCTGCGGACGCGACCAACCAGCCTAGCGAAGAAACGCAGGTCAATTTTTGGCTTCTGTAGCCAATAAGTTAAAATAGGAATTCTTGTAGTCGACCCCTGCTTGTACTCCGTCTCCGTATTATCATGTTGTTTATCAAACGTTGTAAGCTAATACAATTTGTTTGTATACCTCTAGCTGATTTATCTCAAACCCGTCTTTATGCAATTTAACAGTTTTTAAAAGTCTAAAACTGAGTTACGACCTCTTAGCACATACTTTATATTAAGAATGTGAATTAAAATAATTGTTTTGATTGAAGTTTCGTATCAAACAATATAGCAAAGTGTAAAACGATAATGAATATTCATTCATCTTTACAGAACTTCAGTTTGAATTCAAAGAATCCGGTGTTGCACAAAATCACAGAGCATTTAATTGAGGAAGCATCAACTGAAGAAGAGGAACTACTCGGTCTCGAGGCGAGTTCTGACTCGACAGCCACGGAGCAACCTGATCCTGAACTGATACGTGTTCTCGATCGTTTGGTGCTGTACTTGCGTATTGTACATTCAGTCGACTACTACAACCATTGCGAGTATCCCTATGAAGATGAAATGCCTAATCGCTGTGGTATTATGCATGCCCGTTCTGCGCCACCAACCAATAAGGTAAATAACATTAAAGCTAAAATAAAGCTTCGGATTTTCACTACAATAATGGTACTGAACTTACTTTCTGTTGTGAGTAATGTCAGCTTTTCAGTTAGTGTGCTAAAGCCGGGATGATGTGAATTATATATTTAATATTTTTTTACTTCAGCCATCTCAACAAGAAATACAGGACTACATAAAATCCTTCGAAAGTAAGATGTCAGCATTCTTGCAAGATGTTAAGCCACTCTCTGATGAAGAACTTCAAAAACTTGGAATCAAGGTAAAGAATTTTTTAAGCTTCAAAGCTATATAAGCCAAATTTTGTGAATATTTAATCTAAATTTAATTTCTAGTTTTATTTAATTGTTAAATTTCTAGGATCAAGAAGCAGAAGTAGAAAAGTTTATTCAGTCAAACACGCAAGAGTTGGCTAAAGACAAATGGTTGTGTCCATTGAGTGGTAAAAAGTTTAAGGGACCAGACTTTATTAGAAAACATATATTCAATAAACATGCAGAAAAGGTATGGCTCAATAATGGTTTTTTTTTAATGAATAATAGTATACACTATTAATTTTTATTTCAACATACAAGCATTAAATATTTACTTATAAGTGATCCAATAGAATAACGACGTAGATACATCGTCCCACTATTTGCTTCATTTAAATGCTAGTGTAAGTTGATTGTTAACTGATTCCTTGCCACTATTTCTTAAAACAGTAATCGGAAAAATACAAAAAAAATTGTTAGATGCCTGTTATTGAAACAATTTTGTATTTTGTCCCAACCTACTGAAAGCTGTAAAGGTGTTATGATTAGCGAAGTTAGCTTTTGTGAAAATTTGGATGTTTTTAACATTATAAGTTCGTTTTTGAAATAAGCCTAAAGTCAACACTACTGGAATAAGAAGATTTCATAAATATACATATATATTTGTCGTCGCTATGATGAAAGTATAATGTACATAAAAATATAAAAGTAAAAGAGATTTAACAGTGAAACGGAGTTGTTAAGGCTTTTGGTTAAAAATTGGTATTGAATGGTGAGTTTGAAAACTTTATGTTTTCATCATAATAATATTTTTCAGAATCGGCTCGTGATACTGATCACGAATATTGAAATGTGAATGGGTGGTATTTAATACTGAAATCTACCCAAATTTTTATGTAGTACCGTCTTCGTATTTCTCTGCACATCCCAAGGTCGGCTAGAAGATTATACTTCTTCAGCATCACTTCGCTTTTCATATCATAAGTGTTCGGTTCAATAAAGCTTATAGAAATAAATAGAATAAGCAAAATGTATTATTAAGGGGTCGTGTTGTTCGGTATGCAGGTGGATGAGGTGCGGCGCGAAGTGGCGTACTTCAACGCGTACGTGCGCGACGTGCGGCGGCCGCAGCAGCCCGAGCCCGCCGCGCGCGCCGCGCCCGCACACCACGCGCACCACGCGCCGCCCGCCGCGTGAGACATACACACACTTTGCATTGCGCATCGTTGCCTCCGAACCTCGTAGTCATCATCCACTTATTACTGGCCTACTGCTGAGCCTGATTCTATCTTGAACATTATTACCAGTTACTGCATAATACTCCAACAAAGGCACAAAGACATTTTATAACTCGGATATTTTAACATTTTATATAATTAACTGCATTGTTATATACCCAAGAAAATAAGTAGGGTATCGTTTTTAAGTAGACGAAAAACTTATGAACGAAATCATGGGCGTATCCAGGTTAGGGGGGCAAATTAGATTTTTTTTAAGACGGATTCCGCGCGCTTGTTTTGCGTGGCGTTTGTTTGCAGCTGCTTACATGGTTGCGCTGGTACTACTCAGGATTGAGTTGGGACGATGCCTTTTTCAGTTTAACTTTCTAAACACGCCGTAAATGTATGGTACACAGGCACGGCGGGGGCGGCGGCGGCGGCGCGCCGGGCGGGCGCGGCTGGGGCTGGTCGGGCTGGGCGCCGCCCGCGCACTACGCGCCGCGACACCCGCGTTTCGCACGCCCTAGGTAACGACACATACAAATGGACGCTGATAACCAATTATGTCCACCCGCAAATTAAAACTTTTGACTTTGTGCCATTTTAAAATACTTTTTGTACCATTTGTAATCGATCGAGGAAAGTTTATACAATATAATGTAATCAAGATACCACTTTACTATTATTTTTTTTCAAAAATTTTAAACCTGTTGCTTTTAAACCCTTTTGCACTTTAGATTTTAAAAATTATACAAAACGAAACTTCGACAAAACGGAAGTTATGCGGGTTGATATAGTATTGCTTATTTGCATCTAAATATATTCACGCAAATTTATATTACGAGAGTCATCACCAATCTTCCCATCGCGTCTATTTTCAGTAATGCTATGAATGGTAATTTTTGATAATTTGATAAGTATTCGTCCACATAACAGGGTCACTTAAAACAGAAAATTATGTTTGTATGATTGGATAAAACAATTGCTTTTATAGTAAAATATATTAATGTTCAACTCCATTTTCAGTAATAAATTAGTAACACTTTCACAGCTTAAATGCATAGGGTAAGACTTATGTAATTTTTAATACTGATGTAATTTTTATAAGATCGATACAGAAGAACTAGACTTACAGCTTGACCCCTCTGTAGTATGCGCCGTCATATTATACCCAAGAGATAAAAAAATGTTTCGGTTTATTATCACTCTTAAGCTAATATTCGCAAGCGGAAGACAAACAGCCATTTAAATTTCGCTTTTTTTTTTTAAAAAAAATATACCAAACGAATGTTTACTCGCTTATGACAGTTTAAAAACAGAAAATTTCCCGTAGGTCCAAGTTGAGCAATAAAAAAACATTGATGAAAATAATTATTTTCCTTAATGCTTATTTTTATTTATAATGCAAATGTCCAGGATATTGACTTTTCTTACAAAACGTATAACTTATTTAGGTGTTACAGTTGCTAGCAATTTACATACGCTGTCTAGCTATGACAGTTGACAACCTCAAAGACATTGAATGGTAGTAACGTGACTCATACGAATTATGTTATTTTTCTTACACACGTAATTTATCAAGTCAAGTGTCTGTCATTGTTTCTATTGCTCATAGTGTGTTAAGAATATATAAGTAGTAAAGCAAAAACAATTATTTAAATCTAACTCAAGATCTCACACTTATTGGTAAAACCATTGGTTAGAAGCAAAAAAACCCGTAGCATTGTTCCCCTATACATATTAATTCGTAAAAAAATATGTAATTAGATTTACATGCAGCTCGTGTTTTTTCGATTTACAGATCATTGGCTGGGAACGTTATTTGCTAATAATAAAAGATAATGTAAAGACATCGTCGTGTACAGATAATTTTGTATGCGCCAGGACTAAATTATTTTAACCTTTTGCTTTTTATTTCTTCTAAACTTCTTTAGAAGGTATTTTTCTTAAATTATTATCTTTTTAGTACTTAGATATTTAATGTTGGTAGAGTCTTATGTCAAAGGCTCGCCTGCGGCAGCACGACCTCTGCACCTATTTCTAACTATTATGATTTTAGTGCTACCTATAACTGGCGCCCGTTTCAGATGCACCCCTTTGTCCCCCCCCCCTTAGATAGCGCCCCAGTTGAGGTTAGTTTCACTTAACAACATGTGGCTGGCATGCCCGTTTCCTGTTCTGTTAATATAATAAATAAAAACTCATACTATATGTCCTATATTACATTATCAAACTAGTGATGCCAGTGACTTCGTTCGCGTGGATTTACGGTCATTGGTGTAACAGCTTAGAAATCCATGGCATTGGCGGCAAACTTTTGCCCGACTTTATTCAATTATAATGCCAATAAGGCCACGGCTATTTTTTTAAATATCTTCCTGGAGAAATGCGGAAATCCATGGCGCTGGTGGGAAACTGTTTCCCGAGTAAAATATGCTTATAATACAAATAATTCCTGGCGAGTTACAGAATGATAACATTCTAAACCGATTGATTGATTCTTGAGAATAAAGCGGTCATACAAAAAAGCAGACGCTAGCCGGGAACTTCCTTGGATATTATGCAAAGTTAAATGTCTTATCATAGATATATCTAATGTAAGTTTTCTCTATGTTGTGTATCTTGTACATTGTATAAAAACATAACCATTTCACCTCCCGAGTATATGACTGAGCGAAAACGGGCTGCGGTTAAGCTGTATCGCTAGTTATACTCTATCGATCTTGTTTAACCTTATGTCAGCATTTAAGTCTTGCTGTGTTTTTAAACCGTAAAAGTGACTATATGTTTTCAAACTGATTCAAATTGATCTAGAAGTGTTTGCGTGAATGGCAGACAAACTAATCAGTATAAATAAATCAGTATAAAATAATAGTAAAAAAGTGTTCTGGATTCATAGATTCCTAAATAGTCGATAGAAATAAGTTTTTGGAAAGTATCTTCAACTTTTTGTAATAAAGACCTCACATGTATATAATCAAATTTTATGAAGAAATAAAAAGTACCATGTCGCTTTTATACAATACAATCGAACAAATAACAAGGAAATTAAAGTATTTCATTAGCATAAACATAATTTATAACAGGAATATAAACTTTGCGTGACCTGTGTCGATATCACAATTGAATTGTTTTTGCTTCTGCTGCACGACCTTTACTTTGTGGTGCTCGTTTTAGTATTTGTTTCATAATTTCGCTTGCATTGCATTATCATAAGCAAATATATTATATGTATATCCAAGTAGTAAGTAGCCGATGTTGATAATGATTAGTTTTACTGCATTTTTCAAATGATCACTATACATATTTCTATTAATATTTTAAATTATTGAAATATTCTTGGAGTAGAAATAAAATTTCCTTTTGATACAAGAATGAAGTTATGTAGTTATTATGTACTTAACATGTTATTATATATATATTTGTTGTTTAATGATTATATTGGGTATTTACTTCATTATTTATTTATTTAAACTTCATAATTCATAATTATATAATATAATTATAATAAGGTTGCAACAAAGGGCTGGTTTAATGCCTTAAGGCATGTTCTACCAGTCAACCCTGGTTGGATGCATGATTTTTTTTTATATCACGATAGCATGATCTTTATACTCATTATTAACTTTTGAACTAACCTTTAAATTAATTACCGACTTCACTTGAGTTTTACTAATAAAATATGTGAACATAAAACATTACGAAGTTGAAAGTAATAATTTTACAGGGAAAATGTGGATCGGTCCCGGCCTATTATCGCATACAACGATCTTGACTTCCCGGACAATGGTGACATGTTTTAAGTTAGACCTGCAACTCATGACATACCTACTAATTTGTATGTACTGTAATATTCAATATTATATTTAAAGGTAATTTTACAGTTATGTATGTATAAGTCGCCTATTCTTAAATGATATTTCACAATTTTGTAATCAATTGTACTGAACCCAGGGTTCACAAATTTGTCATTTTCAATAATAAATATTATTTTTTTATCTATCCTGTTTCTCTCATTATATAACTTCAATATGATCCCGAATCTTTATTAGATCGTAATGTATGCATACAGTATAAATAGGAAATTATACCATTAAAGTTCAGGCGATTTCAAAGTATACTTTTACTGTAATTGCTACAAAAGGGCATTCTTGCCTACATTGTATTGTTTTTTTTTGTAATTCTAAAAATATCTTTACATAATCAATGACCAATATTTACACATTGTAAATTAAAAGTAGTTGAATAAAGATTAGGTAGTATTTCTTTAAATTACTTTAAGTATTACATGTATTATTTGGTTTATTCCCTTGAAACGCTTTTTCAAAAACCTCAGTTTTTATCTTTAAATGACCCTCGTACTTATTACTACACGATTTGTAAATTTACTTAAATTATGTATGGATACTTATCGTTGAACTTATTCAGTATAATAATACTAGGGAACCTCAGTAGTACATAGTAAATCTCTCCATATAAATAAAAAAAGCTCCTCATCAGTTAATAGCACTTTAACTATGTATAATAACACTTATAGAACTTTTGTATATATTTTCGATTTAGATAACCATACTCTTGTCTAACAAAGGTTTGTTGACCTAGTTTTAGTTGCCATTAACAAACGCTTTTGTTTTAGAAGAAATTGTCAAATCTAATTTATTCTTAACTTTCTTTGACATATACAGTTGTATTCCTGGCGATTAGATAGATAAAGCATAAACGATGAAAAAAAAACAAAATGTTTTAGATTGAAATATTTTAAATAATCCGTCAGATGTTTTACCGCTCTTACCGGTAGGAGCCGTAATGTGTTTAATTTGAGATAACAACACAGAAATGATGTAAATTTTCATATTGCGTAAATATTAATAATTCCTGTTTATGAATTTGTAATTTACTACAGCACCACCTATTGGATCCTAGCATAGCTATGAACCATCATTTTAACAACAACAAAAAAATTGTTTGTGGATTCTGACTTCAGTTGGTCAAGTTGTTCAGAAGTTACTTCTCAACTTGTCAACTTCTTGAGGTCTTTTTACAACCCGTTGCAATTCTTGGAGTTCTTTGTAAAATTCAACAATACTTGTTAATGATAGTCAGGTATATGACGTAGGTTTGATCACTAATCGGAGATTTTAAATGTAGATAAGGACAGATTTGTGTATAGGAGCTGTTTTTTTTTTAATTTTGCGTCTAAATGTCTTTTATCAAAGTATACCTAGAACGAGGTTTGTGAGAAAGTGTATCTCACAGATAGTACGTCATTATGATATTACCAGTTTAGTAATGTAAATTTGAATGGTGCCCTTAATGCTAGAATCTAGACATCCGTATTATTCTTGTTACATTTAATATACATTTCTGTAGCTCTTAATTGTTACAACATTCTCATGGGTAGCAATAATGTAAATTTATTCCACTCATGCTCACTGAGAAAGTAGACATAGATTTGATATAAGGACTAGATTACATTGCATTATCACTATTATAAAATATTATTTTTTTCTTGTAATATTGGTATGAAAGAAAATACTGTAAGAATATTTTGAAATAAATATTGTGTCAGGACAGACTGGTATATTTTTTCTAATCCTCTTTGGTTTGTAGCTATATAAAATCCAAGAAACATTCCCGGGAAGCTAAGATTAATTTTACTATCACACGACCCAATTGATAACTTTATTAATACAATTAACACTAATAAACTTAACTTTACTGCTATTGTGATGTTTGCCTTTTGCTAAAATGTAACAAGACGGAGCGCGTGATACTCCGCAAATGAGTTTTAAATGCCGTATTAGGGATATCAGAGTCTGAGTGTATGCGGAGTATAAACTGGCTACGTTATCTTTGGAGCCACCTGTACAGCTGTACATTCTGCTTTCAGGTCAGATTTTCTGATAGAAGTCTGCTTCAACTTGAGGTTTATCGACTCAAGAAAACCGAGTGCAAAATGCCTCGCCTGTTATGTTTTACAGACCATGTCACTCCACGCTACTTGTGCCTGTACACGAACGAGTCCTAACGCAGATGTCGTTCATTGTTAAAGGGGTGGCGGTGCAGACTATCGCCCGGTCATACACTACCGCGACCTGGACGCGCCGCGCGAACCCGACGAGTTCGTTTGATCCAAGCACGAGCGGAAGCGTGCGCTACGGTCCTCTAACACTGAGGAAAATGCTGTATTAAAATTTAATAACATACACGCCTGTCTAATGTTTTTACCGTTTGCGCCCATCATTCGTAATAAAAATTTAACTGTTGATAGCTTAGTAGATTTATGAATTTTGTTAACTAGTACTTACCAGGATTTAAGGTACTATTTAGACTATTTTATACCCGTGGGTATTGTTTGGTGGTTTACCATATGGTCATATATAGGGTCAGTTTGAGCATAGCTTAGCTTAGCAAAAACGTATTAATTACAATTAGATAAATATTAAATATATTAGGTTCAAGTATTACGACAACGAACGGAAATAAATACTTATTGAAATTGATTTATTCATATCTTTTATTTTATTTCTTTTCTTTTCCGCTCACGGGTACATAATGTAGCCAAAAAAGCTTGCGGCGTACGACGTCCTCGCCGTAGATTAATAATTATAGGGAGAGTCCTAGCGGCGTTTTATTTTCGCAGTTTACTTAGCTGAAAGGTTTTTGTTCTTGCAGCTCTCTTCAAAGTTCAGAATACCCAATGAAGATCGGTATATGAAGAAGTCGGGTATATGATGTAGGTATGTTTGGTGACGTAAGTATAATTTTCTTAGTGTTAAAATCAAACCAAGCGCCACGGCTAATATGTTTTTGCGTACCTACTCATATTTGCGTAAAAAATCGTCTAAGTCGGGTATAATATTAAATTGTTTGCAAAAACATTTAGTATTGTCACTGAACGCTATACTTTTTCCAACTTTGGTTTAAAGTTTAAAAAGAAGACATTTTACTGCTTACTTAAACAACTCATTTTGGGTAGGAAGTTCAAAACAAAAATATTCAAGTCATACAAAATATTTAGTTAGATTCCCAAAAGCAATTTAAGTATTTGTTATGTTGGTAGAGCCTTACGCTATGGTGGTAGTCTTATATCAAAGCCATTTCTGCCAAAAAGTAGCAGTGTTGGCACTGCTGTGTTTATGTTTAAAGGGTGTGGTAAGGAAGAATATACTGGACAGCAGGTATTCCAACTTAGTCCTCGGTAGTAGCAACGAATTCACGTACGACCTCCGATGCAACCTTGGGTGTGAATGTCGATGGGTTGCAGTGACAAACATCAGGTGGCATACTCCTTTGGTATGCAGTTAATATTTACCTATTTAATAATGAAAAGCTAAAAAGAAATTATATGATATTACAAGTTGCGACTATACAGCTTATTTTCTACCGATAACATTTTGCTGTGTGGAATCAACGCTCAATCACTTATCCCGATACACTTATTTGCGTGAAATTATAAAATAACCCAAAGATCAACGATCAATTTCAGATCCTTTTGAATGATTAAACTGAGGTAATATTACAACATTATCGTTTCTGAATATTTTAAAAACGTTAAAATGTATGACTGCCTCGTTTCTTTTCATTTAAATGTTTTCCTGTGCATCACCACTACTAAATTACTTAAAGGTCAACGACGCCACATCTTAAGCGGCCCTGCGCTAATAGCATTATGTCACTGTTTTCTTCACATATCCGTGAGTGAAATGTTTTATACTTGTAGGTAGATTTCAGTATGTAATATATACCTATGTAGTATTTATTATATATTGTACTGGACAAGACAGTCGAATTTTCAATTAATAAGATAATTAAATTTTGTTAGTCGTATCAATACCACGGGCCGATTCCAATAAGGTATATTTTATAGAACAAAACGACGACGAAATTTAGAATCACGATAATGAAAATAATAATTAATATTTTTTGTAAATGATTTTTATATTTTGTATCATTGTAAGTATTCAATTAATTTTATATAGTTTTTCTTTTTTTTTAGCTTAATTAATAAATTGTTTTGATGTTTAGCATGTTATCGTCACTCATAACTACTACTGACATTTAGAATGTAAACTTTAATGTAAAAAAAATATTGTTGAGTATGTTAGTGACTTATTAAATAAATAGCAGTACAAGGGCAATCACATTCAACTGCAATAGAACCGTAAGCTTATCAGAAATCACACGTTAATGCGTAACTGCTTTTGAGGACTACCCTACTCTCCATCACTTACATAGTCACGTCAGTTGAAAATAAAATGTTAAGCCTCAAAAACTTACATCCTTTTTTTGATATCCTTAGGGAGGGATTTTAAAATTTTCGTATCTAAAAGTTACTTCTTCGATAATTTACTTTTTGTTCAAAACCTCCTTGTGCTCTGATTCCAAGTAGTTTTAGCTGATTCCTAAGTTCATCGATGATAGTCAGAAAAAAAATTATTTAAACACTACTCGGTTTTGGTAGTATAAAAGGCCATACGATAAGGAAAAATCAATTTGATAATTCACAGACATACTTAAATTTTAGTAATACATATCCTTTAATCCTTTTAAATCAGACTTTTATATTTTTTTAAAGCGTTTTTTCATTGAGGATAATCTAAGTAAACATGCAAACAAAGGTTATCGTGCTCTTTATGTTACTGGTATGTGGTATTAGCTGGGTGCGAAGTACGAGGAGGGAAAACCACGAATCGGAAAAAACGGTACCATAAAAAAGGAACTTTCGGCAGATGAACTGTCACTTTTTACTAGAGGAATTTACGTATCCGTATATTTTAAGTAATAATAAATAAACATGCTGCTGCGTAGTCAACTAAAAGAACGGTGATTGCAAATTCTATAAATTTCCACATGCAAGTTGGAAACGAGCACAACGAATGACGTAGATAATCGCTGTCAAGAGGAAAAAGTAGGTAAGTAAGCTAACCTAAAAAGCAACATTTTTAATATTATATTTTGTCTGTTGTAGGAAGTAGCACGTTACAGTGGTCAAGTTGCTATAATTTGTTTGTTGTTTTATTTTATTTCAGTGCCGATGGATCGCCACGGAGTCCAAAGCCTCACAGGCTTTGCAGTGCGCACTGTATGATTAATTGTTTTTATTATTAATTTGGGTTTGTTTAGCTGAGTCTAACACTGAGTCTTTGAGAGAACTAACAGTCATAAATGATCGTCTGCAAGATATATGAAATGCTTTATTTGATTAAATTTGTTTATTTCTTTACTTATTTCCCGTGAAACAGCCATGAGAAAGTCCGTGTGTACTACCTGAAATTTACTGATTGTGGCATTTTAGAAGGCAAATAAAAAAGATCAACATTATTATAGACACTACAGATTTACATGGTCGAATAGAATCTAAGTAATTTACGAGGTTTCGTTGAAATTATTTGTTTACTTACTCTTGTAATGACAGCCAGCCATTTGACATTTCAAAGCCCGCCGTAGTTGTAACCGCTAGTTGGCGCTGCCATCGCGCACCCAGCGAATTTTTGAAATTGCAGAATACTTAGGTAATCTATTAAATAAACAGAGTATTAACAAAGAGTTTTCTTAAGAATTATTTACTTAACCTAGGAAATTTATTGTTTTCTTTAATCTTGTAAAGCTTCAACAAAAGCATCACTTTTTCACCGTCGTCGCTGTAGGTACGAACTTTATTTATCATAGTGTCTTCAATATGTTTTTAAATAATGCCGGTTTGGTCTACAATCAAGATTGCAATGGTTGAAGATTATAGATAGTTTCATACAGTTCCTCAAATAAACCACATAGACGTTTCATGGAATACCATATTATTGTACATTGTCTGTAACATTTATACTCGCATCGCGCCTTTCTAATAATTGATTAAATCCTTGCTTGTTAGTAAGTATCTGTTTGTATTCTCCGAAATTAACAGTTCAAGGGAATTAACCGGAATCTTTACCGGAAAACAGAACGAAAACCGCTGGTTAAAGATTCCTCAGAAATGTATTAATATAGTAACTTGTCTATTATTTCATTACCGCTAGAGACTGACGGGTAAATTTGTAAGACGATATGAAGTTAAATCATCGTATAAATTATGTCACATCCTATTCAAGGCAAGGTAAGCAGTTAAGCATCCTTGACCCCTAAATTGATCGTAAATTATGGTTCGAGTTCCTATAGCTTTAAACGCCATTGTTATTGATGAATAAGCTTCTTTGTAGAGGTACATGTTTACTTGTTAGTGTTTAGTTCTATGTGAGTGAATTGTAGGTACTTATGTATAGCATTCCTAAGAACTACATCCTGTAGATAAATGTCAGGTGTGATAGATATATGTAATGTATTTATATTATGCGTATATAGGCATAAATGAATATAAGTTGAGAGATGCAGACAATTCGTAGTAAGCATGCAGGCGCCTTCTCACCCGGATGTAGGTAGGTGTCATTGGAAGCACAGATGCACGCTGCGGTCGCACGACACACGCCCTGCCTCGAGCATTGTCACGCTCATATTATGTCGATGACGACGTTCCGCCCGCGGACATCGGCTTTTCCTACTTGATTAAACGTGTTGATGTATTGTGAATAAAAAATAATAGGTGAATATAACATTATGCCTGCGATCTCTTAACTTTTAGCGAAGCGCCTGTAGTGGCATTGCCTTGGCATGCCTTGGCATTGTCATTTAAAACTAACGGCGCGGTCGCACATTGAACCGCATTGCAAATGATAAAATTTTAAGACCATTTCCCTGTTTCTTAGGGCACTATACGTCATGATCGTAACAGGATGTCTACTCTGTACCTACTACCTACACACACACGAAGCCCGTTTAGTCTGAATGTAGTAGTACGCACATCATTTTCTGAAGGGCTTCACGAATTTCAAAGATTAATACTCTCTAAAACCTATTAGGAATCCGAAATGAAACCAGGGGCCCTAGTAAGAATTTAGATAGTTTAGTAAAATCAAATCTAATTTCGTATCATTACATGCATCGCCGATATTTTTTTGCTAAAAGTGGTTTTCAAATACGAAATCGAATAACAAACAAGTGCTTAAACTATCATAATTCATACTAGGGCCTTAGATTAGATAGATCTGATCTTATCTAGTAGGTACCAGTATCTTAGTACGATCATTATATTATGTGTAAAATATGTTTCGAAAAAGTTTCGAACGGATCCGAAACTTTAGTGACGGATGTAGATGGTTTAAGTGTGTGTGTGTAGGCAGAATACGTAGGATAGGAGGCATTCCAATCCAACTTAGTCCTTCAGAGTAGGAACGCATCCAAGAGATTGGATGTGGATTTCCATGGGCTGTTTGAAATTCTTAATTATCAATGATATAACCATCACTTTAAAAGTGTTGCAGGTAATTAACATATTGTAACCTAAGTGTTGCCTCATGGCTATAGGGACTGCTGAACACAGGTCTTGGCAAATTGAGAAATACGCTGCTCTGCTTGCTTGCTGAATTTGTGGGAAACAAAAATGGGCAATCGACATTGATTCGATATTTTTTTATATTAATAGAATAATAACCAAGCATGCAGACCGCTCGATTTTAGCTTTCGTAACTTAAATCTAATATGCTGAGTTGAAGTTTTTTTTTTAATGTTAATAGAATAGCATACAAGCATGCAGGCCACCTGATGTTAAGTGGTCACTGCAGCCCATGGGCATCCACATCAAACCTCAACTAGGACGAAAGTCCTGTCTGAGGTCA
>DWKW01000882.1:0-14263 GCA_018250115.1 Doberes anticus
ACAGCGTCTGCAACCTTGCCAATTAGTGATCCACTGCAGGGTCGGGTGACCTCTCAGAACAAGAAGTATTAGTCCGCCACTCTGGCCAATTTCGGGTCGGTGGTAGAGTTGAAAATGTTGATGATGATGATGGAACGGTCTGGTAAGCGTTGTCTCAAAAATGTTGTATGTTTGTAAACGTCTTTTGGATTTACTGGTATGGTTACCTGGGTTTGAAACCGTGTTGTGTTTTTGTTGTTTTTCAGAAGAATATGGAGAAACCTCAGCCGTGCTGATTTCCTCACGTTGTTTTTTTTAACCGAAAAACAACTTAAAATTGATTCTTCATACGTAACGTAAAAAATGTGTTACGTGCCTGGATTCTAACCTCGAGCTGCCGGAGAGTAAGTTGGCAATTTTTAAACAGTATCAATATGTTTTTTCAGGAAGCCTTCTATTTGAAAACATAATCTTAAATCGTTGTAATTAAAACTGAAATGTCTTCGAAATAAAGAATAATTTTACTCCATCCTACCATTTATTTACATAATTTAGTTAATAAAATCACCCGCTTCTGCGAAGCGACAAATAATTGAGAATTAAGTGAGAATTTCGAAGGCAAAGGTAAGAAATACAAAAGTACCTACAACTTCAGTGGAAGACAATAATCCATGATGTTTCCAGTGCCCGATTCGAGCAACAACAGACAGACAATTACCATTTATTTACCTTTTCTTTTCCCAATTAGGCAAGCTTACCCGATTTACCTCACAAAAGGAATGGGCGATCAAAATTTAACGGTAATTCTCGGTACTCGGGAGCTATTATCAAATTACATGTCCATCGCGGTAGGGTATTCTAATCAGACGTGACCGAAAAGAGAATACAGCACCTATTTGTTAATAGAGCACGGTGTCTTAATAAATAAGATTAGCTCGAAGCGAGGCTGTATATTGCTTATAAATTTATGAAGTGAACAATCCCTTAATACCCGAAACTGATGTCGGAATTTTAAGTTTGTCTCGCGGGAAGATTGTGAGGAAGTTAGTTAATCCAGTTGAATGCCTGCAACGCGAACAACTCGTCTCGCTCAACTAACAGGACTGAGTTTGCCTTAACTGCATTGTACGGATGTAAAAATGTTAATTTATTACTTTACAACTCTTTATAGTTTTATGTCTTACAGGAAACTCTTAATACTTTCTAATTATTTTTCCCAGGAAAAGGAAACTACGAGTAGCTAATACGTACATAATCATTAAGTGTTTATCATAGGAAATAATGTTAACCAGAATAGCAATAAACAGCATACCTAATAAGTAGTGTACGTTATCAAAGACTTATCTGCGGTGGCATCACTGGTTCACCAATTTCTGTCGCAAAGCAATACTCCTCGCTCTGCTGTATTCCGGTCTAAAGGACACTCCACACACTTGGCTTGACATCGGTTGGCAGACTCCTGCTGTTTACAGCATGTCACGTGGCATTCTAATATAAACTTCAAGCGTAGAAACGCTACTTCTTTATCTTACTACAAACGTAGAGGGAAAATGTTCAATAAAGTATCTATTAATTTTTAATAATAATATTAAGTTGCTTCTTTCATAAAAAACTACATAGACGTAAATTTTTACTTTTAAAATTTAAATTCAAGCGGCAATAAAACCGTGATTTGATAGTATAAATAAAGTAACATAAGAGTCGTAAAATCTTGTTGGATATTTTATAGACACGGCAAAAAATCCTGTATTTCCACCGAACCGCATTGGGGCAGTGTGGCGTGGAATCTTTCAAGTTACCCATTGTAAAAAGGAAGCGCTATGTACCTAGCCGTACAACAAAAATGGGTAAGATTCACAAATATTTATTGTATAAAACAAAGCCCAATACACTTGTAGGTACGAACGTGTCTTTTGTTAAGCTCATAAATTATACGGAACTTGTACGTAAATTGCGTTGGAATCGTTTGTTTATAAAGTTCCAGTCGCAGTAAATCATTGCGCGATATACATTTTTTTTTATTTTAATGCCTTTCGCCTATGAAGCAGCTCGTTATCGAAAAGATATAGCTATAACTCAAAGACGCATGACATTTTAATGTACAGACGTACAAAATATTTTCTGATCTTACAAATCGAATAATAACCGCTTGATTTAATATTGTAATATGGGTTTCGTGTGCCTTGGATATTCATTTGTTATTCTAAAACAGAATAATCTGTTAACCTAATTAGACGATTACCATACAGCTACCTTTATTTTAATAAATGAAACTTTTGAAGACGTTTGCGATAGTTTTTAAATAGGTATGTACCTAATTCATTGGAAGCATATGTTTTGGCTTACTTTTGAACTATACTAATAGGAATGATTAAAATAAATTACCATTTCAATAGACCTGCCGCGTATATGATAAATGCATGCATACGATGCATGGTACAGAGAGATCAAGCCTAATCTCTGTACTGGTAATTGTTAAGGAATATTATCACTATTTAAATGTTACCATACGCATTTAAACTGTAGAAGTCCCATTCAAATCTGTTCAGCAGTTTTTGCATGATTGGCGAAAAAACACACAAACAAGTAGAAATTAAAAAAAAAACTTCGGTGGTGTTCAAAAACCTCTTAACAGGCGATATCATGTGTGATTTAGAAGGGATCAGAGAAAGACGAAACATAATGTAATGCATAATATAATATATTTATAAGCCTGTATTATATTTTGGGGCATTTAATTCGACACTGGAATAATTGTCGAATAGAATAGGACCTCAGGAAAACTTAAATGGGTTTTTGTGTTTGAAATGTGTAGAACTTAAAACAGTTAGATTGAGTTGCAAGTAAATACAATTAGATGCCGTAAGCCAACGCTCAACTCCTAATAAGATTAAACGCACAACTTAAACGAGGAACAAGTGGCAACGAGTGATATACGAACAAATTGCAGTATTTAGATATGTGGAGAATGTGAAACTCAGATTGGATGTTAGAGTCGGCACTGTTGTTTTGAACTTTAGTCTCTTAGAGCAGTGTTCAACACTAAATATTTCTATGCCCTATGTTAAATATTTCTATGCTCTTAAGCACATAATAACACATTTATTAAAATGTAACGCGGCCATGTCTGTACATTAAAATATTACGAATGTTGACTACTTGATGATGACAGATTTTTTAAAATATTTTTGTTTGATTGTTTGTTCGCCAGTCACGCAAAAACTGCTGAATAGTTTTGGATGGCTTAGGTACAAACTTTGAATGCATATGATTGTGCAAGCTTTCGCCCTTTGTATAGTATGCGTATAGTATAGCGCAGTGTAGTATATCTATACATATATATACCTCTCTATAGTATATATGTATATAGTATAGGCTCACTAATATTCGGTAGAAACATGCCGGCGGTACTCTAATAATTGATAATATGATTTATGGAGCAAAACGCATCATTAGTCCGAAGTGGGCGACTTTATATTGAACCAAAAATATTTTTAAAGGTCGTTTAAAATTTCAGTTTTAGTAAAAAAATATTGTTAATGTCTTAACATTAATACCAATGCCATCTACTTAATTACGGGTGAGCCTTATTTACATCATAGTAGTACCTTTCTAATAACTTTAACTATACGATATTGTAATTGTTTTATTTTTAAGAATGATTGGATATCAAGGGATTGCTACCTGTGCTGCAACTTCAGTTATTTTTGCCCAGCGTTCCGTTTAAACAGGATAATAGGAACGATACGCGGCGGGAGTGATTATCTAGGATTTTCCGAAACAATTTAGTTGTTCGATAGATAATAGCACAATCTATTAAATATCGCATCTCAAACATCATGTTACCCATCACATTTAACCGGAACTGGACATTTTATTGGAACGACAGCGGCCGTTCGGAAGCGATCTGCTGTAGGATTACCGGCGTACGTTAATGTTATTTGAATCCGATTTAATATACTAGCGGTAATTTCGTTATTCGAATAATGTTACGTAAAGGATTTCTAACAATGACAAAATTTTGTTTCCGTAGTAACGTAAGCCCGGGTGATATATAATACCACTTATTTGCGGTATCCGCTGTAAACGCGACGTAACTAAGCTAAGTATGTATTCGATTGTTAATTTTACTTTTCAGACTGAACGAAATTGTTAAATTTATATTCGTCGTATAAATTGAGAGAAAACGAAATTGTTTTAAGTTGGTTAGATAACTGTTGGTTAGATCACAATGAAATGGAAATTAATACGAAAGCAAAGTAATCCTCATTATAGTTGAGTGCCTTTTCATTGTAATCACAGTATTTAACGTTCGGTTGATTTGGAAGCTCTCGTCGAAACGCGAATGCGATACTGATGTATCGCTTAAGCCGCGGATACAACATGACAGTGCTAGTAGCGCTCGATACACCTCGAAACACCTTAAGCTGCGTGCGATGTTGTACTGTAATTGCCAACTTATGTCGACGAGGCAATCCCTCTCTTACTCACATGGAAAGATTACTTCTACTACTAAATACAGATTTATTCTAGAATGGTCCATAAATCTGAATCTATATTATAAATATAAGATATAATTGTTGTCATGATCATTACTATGGTAACATTATATAGGTACTAGATATGCTCCGAGGTATAATACGCTATTATTTCTTTTATATTGTCTTAATAAAAAAATGTATACCTCTTGCAGAAAAAACATAAACATTTTCAATCGCTTTTATATCTTATCGATTCGGCCATGTCGCCAATCCTTTCATAGCAGACGTATGTTCCCCGGAAACTATCTACTTGCCAAATTTCTACTTAATAGATCAAGTACCTAGTTTTTTGATTTCGTGATGATTTTGTCAGTCAGTGGTATTATATCCCTTATGTACATGTAGCTAAGCTTCATATGTTAAATGTTCCTTCAGACGGAAGCTAATTTTGTATTTCATAGTATGCATGGGCATGTAAAGGAAAAACGAAATCACTTTAAATTGTTCAATTTCAAAGCAAAGTAATTTCATTAAAGTTGAGTGACTTCGATATAGTCGTGGTGTTTCACGTTTGGTTTGGATACTGATGACGTGTCGCATTGGCCGCGAATGCAACATTACAGCGCAGCTACGGGACATTTTTTTATATTTTAATAATAGCAGAATAGCAAACGATCATGAAGGCCTCCCGATGTTAAGTAGTCATTGCAGCCCATTGGACATCCACAGGAAACCTTAACGAAAGTCCTGTTTAAGGTTCTATGTGAATGCGTTGCTACTCTTGAGGACTAACATGGAATGCCTTCTGTCCAGTGTCTTCTGACTAACTACACCCTTCAAACCGAAACACAGCAGTTCTCAGACTGCTGCTTTACGGCAGAAAAACACATAAGATTCTACCATTATCAAATCTATAATATCTTCACAAAGCAATTATCAACTCCTAAACATTATTTCCATCACTACTCGTAAAGTATCCTGGAAGGCAACAAACGTAACGTATCTTAACTAACCGCACGTTGTAGTATTTGTTGTTTCGTCCAGACCAAACAAAATACAATTTGAAATGAATTTATAAGTTCTCAGTGTTTAATTTCACAGCATAGTACGTTTTTTAAAAAATCGTACGATTTATTGTATTTTAAATTTATTCATTATGATAACGTTATTTTACGTCTGTTAGTTTGGAAGCTCTCGAAAAACATTGACGGTGTGTCGCTTAAGGCGCTGATACAACATTACAGCGCCACTACTCGATACACCTTAAGCCACTGGTACACGTGCGCGATATTGTACCGTAATTGCCAACTTATGTCGACGAGGCAATCTCCTTCGCTCGCTCTCGTTTAAAGATTATTGCAACTACTAAATGTAGATGTATCTTCGAATGCTGTAAACGTAACGTAGCTTTGTTAATATCTTTTGGATTGTTAAATTTACCCTCCAGACGAATTTAATTTTGTATTTCATAGTATATATAAAGGGAGAACGAAATTACTTAAGAGTATTTAATTTCAAAGCAAAGTAATCCTCATTATAATTGAGTGCTTTCAATGTAATCGCGGTATTTCACGTTTTGTTGATTTGAAAGCTCTCACCGATCTAAGAATGCGTTGATGATGGTGTATAAGGTATACCTATTTTGATGGGGGCAGAATTTTACAACTTTTGTCTCTGCCGTAAAGCAGCAGTATGAGCACTACTGTAAAGTTTGAGGGGTTCAGTAAGGCAGACTACACTGAACAGGAGGCTATCCAATTTAGTCCTCAGGAGTAGAGCATCCATGTATAATCCCGGTAGGATGTGGATGAGCAAGGGCTGCAGTGATCAATATCAGATAGCGTGCATGTCCGTTTGCTACTGTTTTTGTAAAATAAATCTAAATCTCATTCGCAGTACGGTGAGTGCTTCAAAATCAACAGAACGTTAAATACCGCTGAATGTTTAATTACACTGAGAAGTCACTCAACTGTAATGAGGATTACTTTGATTTGGAATTAATTTCCATTTGTTTTGTTAAGCCGATAACTGATTTAAAATTATTTCGTAATTTTGCAATTCATACTATGGAACACACAGACTCGTTCAGTCTGGAAAGTAAATTTAACATTCGAATACATACTTAGCTTAGTTACGTCGAGTTTACAGCAGATACCGCAAATAAGTGGTATTATATATCACCCGGGCTTACGTTAATACGGAAACAAAATTTTATCATTGTTAGAAATCCTCTACATAACATTATTCGAATAACGAAATTACCGCTAGTATTTCAAATCGGATTCAAATAACATTAACGTACGCCGGTAATCCCACAGCAGGTCGCTTCCGAACGGCCGCTGTCATTCCAATAAAATGTGCAGTTCCGAGTAAATATAATGGGTAACGCGATGTTGCAGATGCGATATTTAATCGATTGTGCTTTTATCTATCGAACGACTAAATTGTTTCGGCAAATCCAAGATAATCTCTCCCGCCGCGTATCGTTCCTATTATCCGGTTTAAACTGAACGCTTGGCAATAATAACTGAAGATGCAGCGCAGGTAGCAATCCCTCGATATCCAATAATTCTTAATAATGATGCTGTCGTACGCTACCCTGTGATACTCAGAAAGTAATTGAAAAATAATATTCGTATCTTTAATCCGTCTTAAAGTAATCCTATTAGATACAGTCAATTTTCAATTAAAATTCGAGGTCTGTAAACTACAGCTACTGTAGATTATGAAAATCATTTATTTTGACCGTTACTTTAACTATTTCAAATTTTGTTGTTTACTCCTATTTGCAAATATTTGCCTGTTTATACAGGCGCTGGTATAACATTCGTAGAGAGGATCTGGAATTTGCGAGGTTATATGCATAGGTTTTCACTGGCCAATTGCTGATAGGCGAATGTCTTTGAAAACATTATAGAGAATTTTTTGACGTGAAGGTTTATTTACAATGTGTTATGTTAGTTGAATAGCAAACGATAATGCTGGCTACCTGATGTTAAGTGTTCTCCGAAGGCCATTGACATCCACATGGACAAAGTACTATCTGAGGTCGTATTTTGATGCGTAGCTACTCACGAGGACTACGTTGGAATCCTCTTGTCCAGTGTCCTCTACCTAACCACACCCTTCAAACCGAAACACAGCAGTTCTCCCAATGCTGCTTTACGGCAGTATTAGGTCAACGGTGGTGCCACCGCCTTCGACATAAGACTCTACCACCATCAAATGTCACAATAAAGTAAGAAAGTTGATTTTTAATACGCAATAGCTTCGGTAAATTGGAGCTATGTGCTAAGATTCAAATCTCAACTCATTAGGAAAGGAGATTGAAATTCAAACCATCATATAAGTGCTTGTTAGCATAAATAAGTATTATTTTATCGAACTTAAAATCTGCGCCGTCTTATAATTATTCAGTTTGAAGGGGAGGAGGTACTCAAGCCCGTAGTTAACAGACTATTATAAAATTTTAAGGTAGAATTTATCGCTGTTGCTTAATGCTATTTATTTCCCAACGGCTGGAGGAATAATTTGAAAATGATGCATAATCTTTTTTTTTTAAATTATAAACCAAGCTTTGGAATAATGTGTGACATGAGATGTAGGTGAAACAATATATGGGATGTCCTTAGACAAAATTGTTTGTACTTTGTCACAGCACAATTATTATAGTCTTGCGTCCCAGGTACGACAGTGATAGGACCACCGCTGAAACAATGCCTCTCATAAAGACAAAACATAAGACGTTCCAAGGTAGTCCTCATTGTAGTTAACATATCTGTTTGCATTAAATGGTTTCAAAGGCGAGTAAAGTCTACGGCTTGCAATTGACTAACATCTTTTATTTATGGCATTCTCATTTCTCAGATCTGGACTGTCTGTATCCGTCACTGAATTCTCGGATCCGTCCGAAAGTTATTCGAAACTTTGGATCGTACTCTAGTTTTTTTCATGTTTAAGTTCTCTAATTCATCGACAAAAGGGTGTCAAGTGCCAAATATGTAGTAATTGCCAGAAAAGTCTTTTTTTATTTTTTATTTATGGTAAACAAGCGTTTGACCATAACCCTAGCGCGAGTATGGTCTAAAGAGCACGCTTGTCAAGAAATAGCCTATTCAATTTATTCTTGAAAAGGTCCAAGTAGTAACACTCAGGGAACACAGTCATCTCTATTGGTTTGTTTGTTACTCAAGCATACAAAAACTGTTATACGGATATAAATTATGCGAATTGCTTGGATCCAGAAAAGGTATCTAAGGCCGGTTTGAACGCGATTGATGAAGCAGAACTTGAGATACAACATGTTCTCTCTATAGTATAAGACGTCGTATATTTGATACGTTTATTGAAATAAGCATACACAGGGTGTCATAGATACAGTAACAAAATCGGAAACATCCAGCCCATGAACCGAAATCTCAATCCATCATTTAAAATAGCTCGCTGGTAATCAAAACCAAACATCCACGGCATGTAAGAGTATAATGCGCCATACGGGCAGTAAAATGGTAATTATTTTTAAATATGGATTTGCGGCGACAACTTCGCGGTTGGGGGTTATTTTTTTTATAAATGAGACTTAGAGTCAATGAATAAAGGATGACTGCAACCTCGTAACGCTTACTTCATTATAAAAAAAATACCGAAATGGTACCGGCATCAAAATTTATCTCCGTTGCTTAGTGCTATTCCCGTGCAACCGCAGTAGAGCGATAATTTTAAATGATGCGCAATCTCCGCCATTTTTCACACATTTTGCTCACAATTTGGACAGCTTTACCGTCCTCGTTTGCCACGTTATCGCCTTATGTTTTTATTTTAACGTGCAATGAAATTGACACATCCACTTTGACCGCGCACCGAGGATTGCAAAAATGATGAAGCATATTTACATACTCGTTTGCATTTTGTCTGCTTTATGTATTAAAGTCGGTTAATTTGGTCACATTCCCGTTACATAATGAAACAGGTACATGAAATATAATGAGGTTTTTCATTAAAGATGACAAGTCTTGATAAATTTGATGATTCACGAGGATAATATTAACATTATGACACACTCATTTTATATTCTTAGTTGATAATTGTGGTGGGTCTGGGTTGAAATCCTAGCACTCAATTTTAAATTTTTGATGTTATGTGCCTATCAATTTTTCTTGCTTGTCCGTGTAGCAAAAAGTTATAATAAAATCCGCATACCTAATGCCCGGTAAAAAAACAAACTTCTGCCAACTGTCATTGAGTCTCTCAATGCCTTACGGCCAGTTCGATAACTGTTCAATAGGCAAACGTTTTATGTTTTCGCCGCTAGATCTTTGTCTTTATATGAAATTTGATCAGCTAAAAACCATCGTTCGTTAGTTACTTATAACAATATTAATTCTTTGTAATATGTTTTTTTCTAATCGAAATTAACAATCTAGCACCGTTTTAAAATCATGTATCTTTATTCATTGCGTTTATGTATGCATATTTGCCTATATCCGTATTCGTAAACAGGGGTACAAAGTTTTTGCATCACGTGTATTAAACATTTTACAAATATTAATAACTTTTAACTGTTTCATTATTTCTTATATTTCTTCTTTTTATTTACATGAACGGGCGTGTGATTTCAACAACAAGCAATACTAAATGAAACGTATTAATTATAGATAATATAGCCTTAACTGAATGTGTACAAAAAGTTATATTTGGTGTTTTTAATTATAAGTCCTTCGCTGTAAATACAGATTATAAAATGATCTCTGCTTTTATGAGAAATTTCCTACGAAAATGGACAGGATTACACTGAACAGATGATGATGCACTACACACGTTGAAACCAAAGCAAAGAGCTTTAAAGGTTGATATTACTTCAGTGCGCTTAAAGTTGTCAATAAACTCGACCTAGTACAAATGAGGTTGTTATTCTATTCTCTAAGATATAATACATTACGTGCCCCGTAAATGCACTAATTTCCTTCGAAACTTCGTTCGCGTCGCCTTGTTTCGACACGTTACAGGTTGTTACAGCTGGCAGTTATACTTTCGGTAACTTAAGCTGTTTAACAGAGCAGCATTGTTTCGGAGCAAACAGCAGTCCATAAGGATAAAAGGCAGATTGGAAGTTGTCTAAGCAACTTCGTGGTTTTGTACTCTTCCAATTAGTGCAGACCCGTGTTAGTTAAATTATAGTTAGTGTTGGAATTTCATATAGCGTCTTTACCGGGGTGACTATTCTTACATAATCTTATAGTCAGCTTTGTAAAGTCAGTTTTGGTAAAACCGCGCTGCGCGACTAGTCTTGCACCACATATACATACGAGTATATGTAGTTTAGTAAAAGTAGCTTAATTAATGATTTTGGCAATAGCAAGTAGAGTTGCAGAAATTACAACTTTCCTCTTTGTAGAATTCCATGTCATATAGTACCGTGATCGTTTCAGGATTCCATATCTCCTAACGCCATCAATCAAGATGACCTGAATTAATTTAAAATATCTTTTATATCAGAGCTACAGTGACTTGTAATGAAAGACTATCACTTATTTTAAAGCACAAAACAGTTCCATCGACATTAGCAAAAAGTAGTAAATTTTTCCAGAAACAAATGAAGAGTTGTTGTTTTGGTTAATCTTGGAATCAGTTGGTTTTACCCACTCTATATTCTTGACCTGTATGTATTCAAATACATATTCTAAGGCTAGTAATTTGTGATCTTTTGTCCGATTACAACCCCAGTTGTTTACCCGTCTGAGAAGAAAAGGCATCAGTGACCTGGAAACTTTTCCTTTTTATTCCCATTACACACATCGTCATGTTTGAGTATGCTGCTAGTTAGAACAATACTTGAGCGGATTCTTTGAATAAGAGGCCCAGCGTTCTAAATAGAAACACGTGTAAGACAACCCTAGGTACATACTCGTATACGCGTGTATAAGTTGAAGTTTCACTCGCAGCGGACGTAGATTGCTTTGATAAAAGCTGTACCTACAGTGGATATTTTAATATACGAGGTGAGTGTATCTTTTTTGTAGTACAGGAGTATCGTACGAGTGTGCAGACCACCTAATGTTACGTGGCCAATGCAGCCCACGGACATTTTTATATTAAAAGGGTAGCAAACGAGCATTGCAGGCCCACCTAATGTTAGATGGTCAATGTAGCTAATGGACATTTTTTATATTATAGGATTAGCAAACGAGCATGCAGGCCACCTCATGTTAGGTGGTCACTGCAGCCCATGAATTTTTTTTGTATTTTTATATTATATTATGGCAAATGTGTTTTCCGGGCACGGGCACGGCACTGGCCGAGGTAGTTAGCTACTACTGAGGACTAAGTCTTATGCCCAGTATAGTCTGCCTACCGAACCGATTTACCGCAATCCGAGCCACAGCCACTTTACGGCAGAAAAGGCGTAGCGACGTTGCCGTTCCAGCAGCGACATCGACATAAGTCTACTAATATTTAAATTTCTGCTTATGTACCCAAGAATAAACCAAAAAATGCTGCATGATCTATTTCTACTTAGTCCAACAAACCACGACACATCACCGGAGGTTTAGTATCATACTAATCAGTCAAATAATTATGGCCTGTTCGTGGATAGAAGCAAAAAGGCGTATGCAGTGACCATGTAACATTATGTACATCGGTTCTGTATATCCGGTAAAAATATGTATTGAAACTGCGAATTAGATAAAACGTAAAACAATGTTTTTATTCATCTCACACATCGTGAATCGTGAATCAGCGGCATAATCAAGTAATTGGCAGTCTACATAACAATAGTGTGTTCACACAATACTCAGTCTTCAACAGATTCTTTCTATAAAAGCCCCTTAGATGTGAATAGAGTCACGTATCGTATAAGACGATCTTAAATTACAAGTAAAGGTGCCTCTCGCTGCCGGCGGACGTGGGCTGCTCCAAATAAAGACCCGATGTTGAACAGAATTGCCTCCTAGTTGGAGGTTTTGAAGTTTTCACCAAGAATTTTTAATAAATCACTCTTTGTAAATGAATATGATATGTTTAAAAAATGATACGTGTAGATTTTGAATAGTAAATTTGAATAAATATGTCTTGGACCATTAACCGCAATGCATTTGGCTTGAAACGTACCTATCAGCATTCAATTTAAGCGAATTAGCTCACTGGTTAATTATCTATTACAAATATAAGAAGTCGCGAGTTAATTCTCAGGTAACATAAAAACCATGAGGGCTTTTATCTTCAACGAAAAGAATAGCACTACGATACTTAGCCACTAGCCGATGTACACCTAGCTAATTTCTACAAGGCCTGAGCGATCTAAATCTAGTAGGTACTAGTACCGGACTACGGAATGGTCCTAGTAGGGTATAGCAATGAAAACCAAGGTATTACTGCAGTTTATATTAGAAATTGTTTTTTTTAAGTTAGTGGACTATTTAACGTCATCTTTTATTAGTCGTATTTAGTCAGGCAATTTATTGAAAATTCTTATGCACGTTGCGTATGGGTCTGAGCTCTATAATTTTATGCCTTGATGTGGGAATTACTCATTTGTTTTTTTTTTCGTTTCTGGTATCATCGCATTTGCTCGTGGAAAAAGGTGAAAAATTTTACTTGACAAAATTACAGCCCTCCAGAATATATATAGATGTCAGTGTCAGCATATTGTTCCTAATTAAATATTCCAAAATTCCAACTTAGTCTCTGAGAAGCAGCAACGCATCTAAGTAAGATCTAAGATAAGACATCGGTCCAATTTATGCTGCATTTGGATATCATACGCTACAAAGATCACTTTACAAAGATGGCCTGGCCTACATATTCGTTTGTTACTTCCTTTTGTATAAAGAAATGCAACGCAAAATAATACTTTAAGAGATTCTTTCTATAAAAGCCCTTTAGTGCAGTGAATGGAATCACGTATCATATAAGATCCTATATTACAGGTAAAGGTGCGCGCTGCCGGCGGACGTGGGCTGCTCCGATTGAAGGGCGTATGTTGAACAGAATTGCCACCAACTGCGTTCTACCTTTTGATTTTCCCTGTATAAAGATCTTTGGTAACTTGTTGTTTTGCTTTTGCACATTTTATCTGAAGGCTTTTGTAATTCTGATAAGTTTTCTTTCCGGTCATGAACTGAGACTTGTCATGTGAAATTTATACCTAGTAATTATACTACAGTATAGGTATAAATGTATACCTATACTACGTATAAGAGTTATTATAGGTATAGATTTCCCGTGACATCGTACACGTGGACATCAGAAATTAACATTCAATATAAAAGAGTATCGTAATTTCTTTAAAAAAAATTTCAACAGGATAGTAAACGAACATGTAGTCTCGTGTCTTCTGTCCTTCACACCGAAACACAGCAGCGTTGACTTTACTGCTTTACGACAAAAACAGGTGCAGCAGTGATGCCGCCGCAGCCGACCCTTCGACTCTAACACTATCGAACCCCAAAGTTATCTTTTACAGTCATATAAAGTGTCTTACTTCCCAATCAGAGTGCTTTTCATCTAAACCCATATAGTAGTTTTTGCGTGATAACAATCTTAAACATTTATAATATTATTTGTATTTTTTCATTTTCAATTTCCTTACATGTTCATGTGTTATCATATGAATTGAATCAGGATCCTTTATATATAAGATAGTCCTATATTTATTACGGTGCCTTTTCTAGCGCACTTGGCCTTACTTTAGACGTAAAGGACATACATGCGAGTAAATTACATTATGTACCCACTGACCACGGTATAGATTACATCATCATCAACCCATTATTGTCCCACTGCTGGGCACGGGTCTTCTCTCA
>DWKW01000883.1:0-14261 GCA_018250115.1 Doberes anticus
AGAGTGATGTGACCTTGGAGCCCTATTTCTTGAATGTTATTAATGTAAATCAGAAAGAGTAACGGTCCTAAAATCGATCCCTGTGGCACACGGGTAGGGCTCTACTTTCACCCTTATCGATTTGAACTATTTGTAACCTATTTGTTAGATGTGACTCAAACATTTTCAAGGCATTGCCACTGACATTTATTGATTGTAGTTTTTTTAAAAGTAGTTGGTGTCAGTAGTTTACAGTGTCAAATGCTTTTTTTATATCAATAAATATTCCTATTACTATATTTTATTATTATTTTATCATTATATTTTATTTTAGTAACTACATCAATTGTTGCAGCAAGAGTGTTACTTTTTGGCCTCAAACCGTATTGTCGTTCAGAAAAATAATTTAAACTATTTAAATATTTATCTAATCGCTTATACAGAATTATTTCAAGGACTATTGATGTCTTTGGACCGGATTTGTAAATAGGTGTTGTTTTTGCCAATTTTAACGAGTTAGCAAACGTTCCCTCTAGAAGTAGTTTATTAAAAGTTTTTGTTAGGTTACTTGCTATATGATTTATAATACACTTTAAAACTTTTGTACTAATGCCATCTACTCCTATACTACAGTTAGATTTCAGGTTGTTTACAATTGTAATAATTTCATTTTCAGTACACAGGTGAAAGTGAGAAAGTTCTGCATTAAAAGAAGTTACTGTATTAAACGTAGAATGTACTATATACATTTGTATTGAATGTCATATACATTCATATACAATATATATGTACACATTTACCCCGTTCCACGTAAATATAAGTTATTTATTTCTTTCTGTTTCGTGTTCATCTCGTGTATGAAACTTTAAACTCTTAGTTCTGACTTTCTATTAATTGTCTTACGCTATAATACAATATACGTTATTTACTGTTATTACTGAGTTGGGAGCAGTGGTAGTGTTAGTTGTTATGAACCTCGACTCTGTCTGTCGGTCGGGTCGAGGTTTTGAATCGCACCTCTAAGAGTTTTTGTATGGACTTTGTTCCTAATTCACCCTGTATAATCCATTACGTTATTTTAGAAGCAATTATTTGTGTTAAATAATTCAGAATTGTTCCTATATTTTTAGTTCATTGTACGAGTATAGTGGCGATAGTAAGCAGCAATGTCGGAGGCATAACTTTCTGCCCGTAATGCAGCAGCGCAGGCATTATTGCGTTAAGGTTTGAAGGATGCGATTAGGCAGAATACACTGGACAGGAGGCTTTCCGACTTAGTACTCAGGCGTAGCAATGCATCCGCGCAATTGGTGGTGGCCACTGACGAGTGGCATACCATCCAATTGAAGATCGGAACGTCTTAGTCGAGGCCTTAGTATATTCATAAACATGGAAACTTGTAAGCTTTTGGAACTTGACTAGCGCTTCAGTGCTGTTAGGTCTGGGTTTTTGACCCCTATAGACAGACCTCTGTTTAAGGTAATTTAAGTAAACATTACTTACGCTTGAATCTTTATACAAACCAAGTTTGAAACAATGATTCCGCAGCTGTTGAAGCTTTTGATCTCGTCGCCTGGAACTCACTCCGTCATGCTGCTTTGAAGCAGCACAGGACACAGGAAGTCGGCAAGCGTAAGCGATAATACTCGTTGCACATTTAAGGTGTGCTATGATTTTGTGCATTGTGTATAAGAATGTTATATGTTAATATTTTTTGTCTTTTCTCTAATTTTCTGATATATTTCAATGTTAATGATTTCGTTAATAAGAGCAAAATGTTACGAGTAACAAGAAATTAGAAATTGCATATATATCATTTTGTATTCTCTAGTTATTGTGATTGTTACTCCAGATTTGTTTTATATGTGATTATGTTATTAATATTTACTCAAAGTTTCTGATATTTTTCAGTGTATTGATTTCGTCAATAAGAACATGTGCTACGAGTATCAAGAAGTTCGAATTTGCATAAAAGAATCTATTGAATTTTCCATTGATGTTTTTATAATCCAAGCATACATGTGTGTTGATGTGTAGAAACTTTTCGCAAAGTTTCTTATATTATTTAGTGTTAATGATTACGTTATTAAGAAAATATGCTACTATGTAGTATCAAGACGTTAGTTAGAGTTTGAATAAAAATACAGTTTTGTATTTCTAATTATTTTTATTGTTAATCCAAGCATGCAATCATATGTGTTCATGTTTTTCATATATTCTAAAAGTTTCTGATATATTTCAGAGTTAATGATTTCTTTAATAAAAACATATGCTACGAATATCAAGAAGTTCAAATTTTTATTTAAGTATATTTTATATTTTCCATTGATTGTGTTTATGATCCAAACATGCATCATGTGTATTCATGGTTTTCATCTTTTCTCAAAGTTTCTGCTATTTTCAGTGTTAATGATTTCGTTAATAAGAAGATAAGCTACGAGTATCAAGAATTAGAAAATTGCATAAAAATATCTTTTTGTATTTACTTTAGATGTTGATTGTTAATCTAAGCGTACGTTATGTGTGTACCTATTTTTCGTACTTTCTCAAAGTTTCTGATATTAATTTGTGTTAGTGATTTCGTTAGCATATGCTACGAGTATCAAGAATTAGGTTTTTACGAAAAATTAGCTTGAATTTTATGTTTATATAATAATTACAATTCTAAATATTTGTAACTATTTCGTTCAGGTCCCACGACCTGGGATAGATTCCCAGCGGGGTAGAAATTTGAACGCCGAATTTAGATCTGTTTCTACTCTGGGCGTTTGTGTTATTGTGGGTTCTTGTCTGTGTGTATCCATGGCACCCAACGACACAGGGAATCCTACTGTGTGGGTTTGAGTGCGAACCATTATTTACTGTAGTTATTTATGAAAGGGGTAAAGCAGAATTAAACAACAGAATGAGTTACATACATGTTTTATTTGTGACACACATAAGATAGTTGTTTAAACATAGTGATCTAACATCAATTTTTGAATATTATAATATCGATATAGATAATTAATGTCCATCGCCAATTTTATAAGTTGCGGCACAAATTAAAATTAAATGAAAATTGAATCGGATACATAGATAGTACAAAATTTAAAGTATTGAAATCCTGCTTACGTTCTCAAACTTTCCATTCATAAGTTGGACAAAAATTACTCCATAGAAAGTTGTTAAACTTCATTAAATAAGAGTCATGTATGGCTTACAATATTTCCACATCACATATTCCATTTTTTTTAATATATTCGTTATCCGATTCAATTTTTCAGATCTTTTTCAAACCAAATTTTCCAGTATTTGATTAATACAATTTTTCAGATTTACATAATTGATCTTTACATTTCATCGTCTAGATCTGTTATTTTACAATTTCAAAATACAAGTATTTCTTAGCCATTTGCGTTATGTCAATCATTTTTATTCAAAATACGGTCAGTGTACTTGCATATTGTAAAATGTTATAACATTTAACATTTCAACATTCTTAAAAATATGCCGCAACTTTACAACTATTTCCAGTTACACGAAACAAGTTCCAAGGAAAGTCAGTGACTCACGTAAACGGTTCGAAATAGAAACTTGATCTGAAATATCGCACCCGAAGATTTTCAATGGGTCATGTCACAATGTAGCTCAAATTTTTAAAACACTGACTTTCCTAAGCATAAATCAGTTCATTCGATTACCCTTTACATCCACAGTCGACATCTTAAAATGTTACAAGAATCCAAACTTCTACCAGCGGTTACAATATCTTTTCTGAATTACTAACATACAAACATTATGTTCTAAGTTTGATTATTTTATAGACATCCATTACAAACATTGAAGAGAAGATTTATAACTGCTACTGAGTCAAACATTATGCTTACAATAATCATCGTGGGAAAAGATTTATACAGATAGAAAGTCCAGCAGTTCCAAAGGTAGTACAAATTTTATAAGAAAGATTTAAAAACAATTCCCCTTTCACAAACCCTATGCTTGAAGGAACAATATTCTACACAATATCCAGTATCAAAAACAATTCCCTTTCACAAATCCCCATGCCTGAAGGAACCTTTCTTCTCACAATATCCAATATCAAAAACAATTCCCCTTTCACAAAACCCCTGCCTGAAGGAACCTTTCTTTTCACAATATCCAATATCAAAACAAATCCCGATTCACAAAACCCATGCCTGAAGAAACCTGTCTCAGAATATCCAGTACAGTATTTTTTTAAATGAAACAACAGATGTAAGGTTAGAGAACAAGTTAATTAGCCGGAAAGTGTTTAGCCCTTTTCTGAAGATACATCGTACCAAAAATCCTATCATCGTTCCTTCCATAATGTAATTCCATGTGTAATATTGTACTTACACACTAACAAATTATATTTTAAATCCAGCTCATCAATTTCCTTTTCCTTATTTCCCTACGATGGAAATCCAATCTCCAAATTACACAGCCCCATAATATTATATATTAAAAAAGGTACACAGATTAATTACTCACTAAATAGTTAATAGATACATCAAATATACTGTTACGTCACTATGATCGTACAATGTCGATAGAGTACCAAGCATATAGTTAAATGATTGTTAACAATCTCAAAATACTACTAAAGTATAAAGGACAAGTGATGCAACTATTTTTTTTTTTTGAAAATAGCACAATTACACATCAAAATAGAGCGACAGGGTGTTCAGCCTACTCTTTACCAAAATAGTGAATATTTTCTTAGCACTACACCATGACGAGACGAAATCGGATTGTCCATGATCGCGCAATAAAACAAAAACGAATCGTTAATACTATAACGTGACGTAGGTGACTCTTGGGTGTTTTCAATCATGAAAATGTAGCGAGCGAGCGATCTATTATGGTATGTATTGCTGCAATCATACGGTGTATATTACCAATTATAAACAGAGTTGAGACGTTTAAGCTGATTGCGACCGCGATGCTACACGAGTGTCCGAACGTCTGTTATTGCACACATCACCTGGTTTTTATTGCAACGTTATCGTCGAATTTGTCATTGTGACATACTTATGATATGACGATGCGATTTATTGAACGGAATTAGCGGGTATATGAGTGGCGTCACGCATATCATTTATCGTTTTGTTTCAGGTAATGCTATCACCGAATCTCAACACGTCTTTCAAAAATAAAACATTTTTCTCTCTATTCGTGAACTGCAGAAGTTCCTTCATGACTTATAACCTTTGTCGGATTTGAAATGATTTCCGTATGTAACATTATTAATGTTTATTTTATGTCGAGCATGCCCTCCAAATAAAATATGGTTAGCTAACAAGAGATAGTGTTTTATTGAATAGGAAAGGGTCTGATTTACTCTCACACTGTTTTCGACCAAAGCCTCACTGACTGCCCTATAGATTTTGCGTCATCGATATCATCGACATTTGCAAAATTGTCGGGCTTCGAGGCACATTAAAAAGTAAGCACAAGCTAACCTATTATTTAAACTAACCTTAACTATAGCAACGAGTTATCAAAATCATGTGACTTCTCTCAGAAATGGGAGAATTTTGACAATAGTCCACCATGCTAGCTAAGCGGATTGGCGGACTTCACATGCCTTTGAGATCATTATGGAGAACTCAGGCACGCAAGTTTCTTCATGATGTTTTCCTTCACCGTTAAAGCGAGTGATAATTAATTCATAATACGCACATAATTTAGAAAATTTTGAATAGACATTATTTCGAGAAATAGAGGTGCGTGCCGGGATTTGAACCTCAACCCAACGTAGCGGGGTCGAGATGCTTAACCATCAGGCTATCACTCACTAAGCTTCTATTTTTCAAACGCAATAGCAAAAGAGCATGCAGGCCACCTGATGTTAAAAGGTCACTGCAGACCATGGACACTCACATTAAATATCACGTTGTATGTGGATGCGTTGCTACTCCAGAGGCCTAACGCGTGTACGTACGCGCGTCGGTTTTTCACCATGGACGTACACAGTCGTATTATCTTTTTTATTTCTCACCCACCAGGCCTCGAAGCGGCTATCCTGGAAACGCAGAAGGTTCTCCGCAGCGCCGTGATGCGCAACGCGGCGAACGGAGAACACGCGCTCAGCAGCCTCTCCTCCACTGACGGAGAGCAGCGCGTCAGCGTGGACTGCGCCAGGCAGAAGCTGGACCACCTCGTGTCTAAAGGTGCGTGTCGGGCGCCCGCGGGTCTTGGTGTGTGACGTGTGTCCAGGGGTCTTGAGGTGTGTGTTGTGTGCCCATGGGTCTCGAGGTGTGTGCCTTGTGCCCATGGGACTCGAGGTGTGTGTCGTGTGCCCATGGGTCTCGAGGTGTGGTTTGTGTGCCCATGGGTCTTTGTGTGTCGTGTGCCCATGGGTCTCCTGTGCCCACGGGTCGCCTAGGTGTGCGGTTGCCCATGTGTCTAGAGGTGTATGTCACAGCGGTCACAATTTTGTATAATTCGCTATAAAATTTGGCACAAATTTTAATTTTTAAAAAATCTTGTTAATTAGGGACCCAACGTTAAAAAATGAAATATTATTATTTACGCAAATTTTGTACAACGCCAATGGTGAAATCTGCATTTCCGACATGCGTATATTTTTGGTTCTACCATTATCATATGTCGTCTTCTCTCCCCAGAATCAACGTCCGGCACGAACCCAGCGATGTCCCTCATCGAACAATACTCTGACATCTTGCTGAACATGATGCAGAGTAAGATGGTCAGCCAGTTCTCCCCTCAGAGCCTACCCCCGGAACCCACTGACAACGCCGACAGCTAGTACTAGCCGAGGGACAAGTGTGGTGGCTAGTCTGTTCCCATGATATCGAGTAATGAGCGACTAGTGTCCGGCCAACGTTGTACAATAAGTGACTAGTGTCCGGATAATGTCCGTTAACAAGTGACTAGTGTCCGATCAATTTCGAGTCGTTGAATTAAGTGAGAAGTCATAAGTGACTTACTGGTAAGCTAAGTCAAGGTCGGCTTAAAGTAAAGTCAAAAGTAAATGTTAGAGCAAGCCATCAATATAATCTGAAAGTGTAACTAATGGCTGGTTCCTATCTACGAGTCATTATTCGTGCGATGGTGGTAGTCTCATGTCGAAGGCTCGCCCGCGGCGGCACCAACGCTGAAACTATTCCTGCCGTGAAGCAGCAGGGTGGAACTGCTGTGTTTCGGTTTGAAGACTGTAGTTAGGCAGAAGACATCGGACAGAAGGCATTCCGGCTCAGTCCTCAGGAGTAGCAACGCATCCACACACAACCTCGGATAGGAGTTCCGTCCTATTTGAAGGTTGGTGTGTACGTCCATGGGCTGCAGTGACCACTTAGCATCAGGTGGTTAGTTCGTTTGCTATTCCGTTTGAATAAAAAAAAACCCTGAGCTTTTACGTATGGATGGGCGTTTAGGCTACGATCGAGACACAAGATAATTACATATATTGCTCACTGAATTTAACTAACATACATCTTGATATTTTAATGTAAATCTTTTGCGAATATTGTATTGTATTTAAGTCATTGATGTCTCGAGTGATGATATCGATATCAATTTTAAATTATCTGCCCATAACATCATTCCGTACCTTATATTAACGATAACAGCACGTTTAGGATCGTGTTAGGATCTTATGTCGCTCGTTTGTGCCGTATAGAAGCAGTGTCATCACTGCTGGGTTTCGATTTTATGAATGTTGTCTGGCAGAATATACCGGACAGGAGGCATACCGACCTCAGGAGTAGCAACACATCAACACATACATCAGACGTAAGACTTCGGACTCTACTTAAGGTTTGACGCGGATGTCCGTGGGTCGTATTGACTACTTCACATCGGGTGGCCTGCACGCTCGTTCGCAACTCCTTTACAATAAAAAGTATTTAAAATAGACGTCCAAAGAAATATAGTTATTTTTTTACCACTAACGGGTATGAAACGGGCGTGCATCGCACCTGAACATATGTGGACACTACAGACCTTGGACATCTACGTCCAGCCTCTTAGGACTGAAGCCCTGTCTGAGATGCGTTGCTACTCCTGAGGCTCGAGTTGGAACACGCCCTGTCCACTGTATTATGTATAACCTCCACACCCTTCAACACCCTTACATCCTTCGAACCGAAACGCACAGTGCTGAAACTGCTGTTTTGCGGCAGAAATAGGTTGACGATCCGTATGGCGCTGTGGTCAAAGTACCCGTCTGCCTTTTGAAAGGACCTGGACTCGATTCCCAGCGGGGCGGAAATTTGAATGATAATTTAACTGGTCTGGATGTTTGTGTGTGTCTATCGCACCCACGACACAGAGAATCCTACGAGTGCGAACCGTTATTATAATAGGTCCAGCGGTGTTGCCACAGCAGACGGGTCTATTGTACGACCGAAAGATAAATCGACAAATTCTAATTAATTTCGGAAACAACGAGGACGAGTAATTCATTAATATCGTGTAACTGAAAAGACATTGTTTTTTTTATTAAAGAAAACATTAGGTTTCTTTTTTTTAATTTCGCAACAGATTAGCATAGACATCTTTAACAAAAAATCGATTATCTTCTCTGTTTCATTTTTAAATATATTTGTTTAATCTGTACTTTCTGACATATGTGAATAAAACAATCGATTCAATACTATTTTTTTAAAATTATGTATAAATATTTTTTAATCAAAATATCTCAATTAAAAAGACATTTGTAGTTAAGTGATTTTTCTAATGCCATCTTAGAAATATCGTAATCGTTGTAGAGATGCATTTAAATAATGGCATTCCGATTTTTTTTTTAGGTTTTTTTCTTTTAAGAGATCCTAGAACGGATAAACTGTTTTAGCTTATTGGATTTTCATGGTTGTTTACTGTATTAGAATTGGCCACCTTCGTGACCGTGGGCCATCATGAACGTGCATGATACTGCGTCGTAAATATCACGAACTCCAAAGTGATACGAATCGCGGTAAATATCGATACCGATTCGATTGAACTCGGCGTATATTTATTATACCATTTTTCGTATGCTCTGTCTGTGAAAAGTTTAATAGTTTTAATTTCGCGCTCTCAATCTCAAATCTTTTTATTTGTGACAATTGGCGCGTACTTTCCCAGCATCGATGTCGCTTTTGCAGTGGAAATGCGACGTTAGCTGTAAACTTTGATCGAGATGTTTTTAAAAAGTCACGGAGCCGGCATTTTGCAGTTAGTGGAACATCGGAATTTAAAAAGTAAAAAGTTTAAAAATGAAATTTAAATTTCGAAGATAAGAAGTTTTCGAGGCCTCGTCCCTACTGTGTCATAGAAGGCAGATACGTAGAGTCAAGCCGAGTGACGTTCCCCATGCACTCTTTTCGTTCCCAAACGCGCTAAACGATGTTTTACATCAAAATAATTCGATTGTCCCACTACAAGCACGAATTAGTGAGTTAAGTGTGATAAATGTACTGTACATCGTTTGTACTAAAAAGAACTTTTTAAATTGCTTAAACAAGAGTGTCGATTCAATGTTTTTTTTTTGTCAAATGCTATTTACCGATACTTCCGTATATATTGTACCGTAGATTTAACGCCTTTGAAAACATCTTGGTCGAAGCCTGGAACATTCCACCGCTGCTCCAGCGTGACGAGTACTCGATGCACATTCTGTAGTTTATTCTGTAAAAAAAATGTTTGAATGTGTCGTGCTCCAGTTGTGCGGCTGGGGGTCTCAAAGAAAGTCTGTTGCTTCGATAATAGAACTGTATTACCAAATGTCGGTGTAAGAAAAGTAAGAACGACCGGCACGCGCACGTATGAGTGAGCGAGACAAGACGAGTGAGCGAGCGGTGCGGGCGCATACGTTGGTCGCCCCTCCCCGCGCACCGCGAACCGTTCAGCGTTCATGTGAACGCGGGAACGGCCACTAAAAATCGCGTAGACATTAACATCACCGGTACACTCTGTGTTCTAACCTGTGAATAATTGACTTTTGTACAATAACTCCGTATTTGTTACTATTGTCTAATTTGTAAGATTTTGTAATGCGCTGATTTTGGGAGATATTTAGGGGATTTTGATCCTTAAACGGTATAGCTGTAAAACCGGAGGTTGGTTGCGTTTGAAATATTTTTTTCATTGACTTTTTTATTATTCAAATGGAATAGCATGCAGCAAAGTAGCGTACAGGCCACGTAATGTTAAGTGTTCACTGCAGCCCATGGACATCCACATAAAACTTCAACTGGGACGAAAGTCCTATCTGATGTTGTATGTGGACGTGTTGCTACGCCTGAGGACTAAGTTGGACTAAGTGGCGCCTCCTGTCTAGTGTCTTCTGCCTAACTACAATTTCAAACCGAAACACAGCAGTTCTCACGCTGCTGCCTCACCGCAGAACCAGGTGGACCTGTGGTGCCGGCGCAGTAATTTTACAAAAAGACATTAAAAGTGTCTTTAATGGCAACGCAGTGGCGCCATCTCCGATGTTGCTCTTGTCAATAGACGGTCGCCACTTACAGAGGGTTGCCCGTCTGTCCGTTTGGCAGATTTTAACTACTTGGTTTTAAAAATTTGACAGTTTATTTAAAATATGTAATAAGGAATTTTTAAACATAACCAGTCTAAACCAAAGTCACTACAATATTTTAGACTTATAATACTTTTTTTTTTTAAAGTGAACGAGTTAAACAAATTACAACCTTATACGTTTAAGGTCTAAATCAACTTAAAATAAATTATCTCTCAATATCAGCCCGGTTCGTCTATCTACTTAAACATTAAGCTTGTATAAATATTAAAATCGATTAACGTCCGATAAGTCAATGTTATTCTAGTTCTTAAGTGTCTCTGTCACAATTATTGTATTTAAACTATTTATATACTTAAGGAACACTAAAATTACAACTACCCTAAGATACATTTTTAATGAAAAAGTTTAGTATTCATTTGAGTTATCATTGACATCGACGACCCAATATTGCCCCACTATTGGGCAGGGGTATCACAGATAGGGTAGTCAAACTGTTTTTAAAAATCGGTCTACCCTCGGAATGTAACGTATTTTAAACTTGTGTGCTAATAGATTTCCTAGAGTTTCTGGTTTAATTGTTTTATCATATAACTTTTCTTTAAATGTACGATTGTATCTGCTTGTATCATTTATGGTCTTAAAGTTTTTCTTAATTATGCAGTTTTGATTACAATTTTCGCTTTCTAGCTGATTTCCTAATTCTATTATAAATTTTTATCACATGAGGGTAGTCGAAAAATATCCAAGTATTGAAATTATGATATGTACGCTTGGATATTTTCTTTTAACGATAAATGAAACGTGAAATACGTATGGTGTAAAGTTGTTTATGGTTTGGTTATGTTAATTATGTGTATATTTTTGCTTGTAACTCTGACCAAAGGGAGGTAAAGTTAAGCAAAAAAATGTAACGATATAATCATAAGGTAATTAACTAATTTTTGTACGGATGTGAATGTTGCCATTTCCCGGAAGTGTAACCTTTTTTTTGTATTAATATCATGTATGTAGCAACACTGTGACCGACTGTGTACCGACGTCGTGTAGATATTTTTTTATTTAATGTTCAAAATTGTATTGCCATTTACGAAGAAGACTAATGTTATATTATTATTAATGATTAATGAGTAAGGATTACACAATTATTATTGAAACTTTATTTTTTGTTTTTTTTTCTTTTATTTCCTTTTTGTTCGCTTCATTTGTAGTACTTTTTTCATATTCTTTTTCAGTGTCTTAAAGTTTTTTTTGTTTAATTCTTCTGGAATTGATAGCAGAATTGAATGAAGGAATGGGATTGAAGGAATGGAATTAATCAGTAGATCCTCTTTAGGACAAAAAATATGTTTGTGCAAACATTAATAAAGTAAATAAGGACCATTTTAAGGTTATATGGATGAACACCACATTATGTAAGTCAAGGATTGCCGAGTCACAGAGACTTGAGTAATTTTGTATTGACCGTTCAACCTTTGGCCTTGTGGAGTGGAGTACGCTCCCCAGTTGGGGAACACCTGTCCGTAAAGATGACTGCAGCCGCTAACTAAGCAGGAGTTTCTGATTTGCGCCCAAGATATAGAATAGAATATTCATGGTGGTAGAGTCTTATGTTGAAGGCTCGCCTGCGGCCGCACCACCGCTATACCTATTTCTACCGTAAAGCCGCAGTGAGAACTGCTGTGTTTCGGTTTGAATGGTGCAGTTAGGCAGACGACACAGGACGGGAGGCATTCCAACGTAGTCCTCAGGAGTAGCAACGCATCCGCACACAACCTCAGGTGTGGATGTCCATAGGCTGCAGATACCACTTAACATCAGGTGGCCTGCATGCTCGTTGGCTATACTGAAATTTATAAAAAAAACAGTGTATTGCCACAGATACTTTCGTTTCGTTACTTTTCGAAAAAAATCTAGTTTTAACGGTGAAGGAAAACATCGTGAGCAATCCTGTACGCCTGAGAGTTCTCCATAGCGTTCTCAAAGGCATGTGAAGTCCGCCAATCCGCAATGAGCCAGCGTCAGGGACTTATCTCTGAGAATATCTAATGGGTACATTCGACAACGTGTATGCATTTTAAAGCAACTCGCTTCTTTTGCCGTAATCACCACCACAGCCTCTGTTGCTGCCGTAAAGCAGCATTGCAAGCACTGTTGCAGTCTGATGAGCGGAGTTTGTAGACTACACTGAGACATGAGTCAGTGATCCCACTCCTGTACGTGATTGCAGGCTCGAGGTTTTCTAGCTTCCGGAGCTCGCTGCTACCTTTTCATCAAAGCTGAGGGGCCCTGGTGCACTGCACTCTGCTCTATGATAGCTACGCCACTGATTCCACATTCAAAAAATGAGGTTAACTACGTAGGAATCTGCTACGTCCGGTGTCCCACATTCGTAATGAGCGGCATGATTCTAACCTTGACGGGTGAGTCAAGGTCAAGTACCATATTACTATTAAAATATTGACTAGGGTCATTCGTTGTCTGCTTCGTTTCGCCTGTGTGCGTATACCTTAAAAATGAAGGGGATAAACAAAGCCAAATGGGAAACGCTATTTTTGAACATATATTTTTAAAATTAATTGAACATTACGTCGGCATAAAATATACTCCTAAGTATTTGACAGAATTTATCGTATTATATCCGTATCATTTCGCGGTGGTCATAACAAAAAGACGACGTCCAATTTAAATACAAAGGTTTAACAAAACTTGCACAATTGACATTGAAATGTATTTTTGTTAATATATAACTTAACAAAGGTTTTATTTATTTACATTTTATAAACGAATGCATTATAATCTTAAAAAGTAGTTTGACTAACATATTGTAGAAGAAGGTAAACGACGGCCATATTGATTTATTTATTGCGCCTTAAAACAAATAATTTGCCAATTGTGTATTTTACTTGAATGTAGATAAATGATGGAAACTTATGTGAAATTTGATTTCCGCTTGTCGATTGTTGATTGTGGTTAAATAACTCGAAACTGTACAGTTTAGCGATTGTAAGTCGATTTTTAATACCAATAAAATTACTGAAAAGCAAGAATGCGTATTTTTTTACCTTACAGCGTGTTAAAATGTGAAGAGAGGTAAAATCGTTATTTTTTATTTTTCTTCAATGACGGAATAGCGAGCATGCAGGCCACCTGAGATTGAATGGTCACTGCCGCCCACGGACTTCCACATCAAACCTGAACTAGAACAGAAGTTCTATTTGAGGTATGTGGACACGTCGCTACCCCTGAGAACTAAGTGCAATATCTCCTGTCCAGTGGCTTCTGTCTAACCGCACCCTTTAAACCGAAACGCAGCAGTTCTCACACTGCTGCTTTACGGTAGAAATGGGTGGGGCGGTGTTACCGTCTCAGGCGAGCCTTCGACTGCCGCTATCCATCGAATTGCATTGCAAACAGTTACACTGAAGTGTTAGCCAACGCACATCTAAACAGAATAGCATTAACACGATTTCTTCGTTTACTATACGATTTTTATAAGCACTACGCGTTCAGCGGTGTGAGTTTTCTTGCCGTAAAGTAAGGCGAGTGATATCTAATCTAAATATAAAAATCTAACTACTTAACAATATGAAGCTATTCTGAGGAACATTTAACAGATCAGCGAAGTCGCTGAGGCAGGGCACTATTGGAGATGGTTATCCTCCTGCATATATACATAAATGTCTTAGTTTGTTTCAATCCCAGCTCTTTTCTTCGTTTTACTTAATTCTCTATATTTTCCTATTGCTCTACGAAACTGAAAACGTTGCTGAAAGAAGGTATGTACGGCGGAATT
>DWKW01000884.1:0-14260 GCA_018250115.1 Doberes anticus
CGGTGCGAGCTGCGATCGATTCGTGGTTCCCCCACCACCTACTTAGCACCCAGCGAAAAACATAATGTCTTTTTTAATATCCATAGAATAGCAAACCAGCATGCAGGCCACCTGTTGTTAAGTGTTCACCGCAGCCCATGGACATCAAACCTCAACTAGGACGGAAGTCCTATCTGAGGTCGTATGTTGGATGCGTTGCTACTCCTAAGAATTAAATTGGAATGTTTTCCATTAATCCAGTGTCTCTGTCTAACCACATCCTTTAACCAAAACACAGCAGTTCTCACTGCTGTTTTACGGCAGAAATAGATGTCGCCGCAGTGTCGCCGCAGGCGAGACTACGACATAAGACCGTAGCACCATAATGTTATAATTAATCATAAGGTGATAGAATGTATATAGCTCCACAGAGGGAGTTCTTTATATAAATAAATTTAAAAAAAGATCGACCGACCGACTGACGTCATTGTCGTAATGAGTGGCTCAAGACCACGATTCAAAATGGCGGAGGTAATACTGACATTTGTTAAAATTCGAATATCAATATCTTTTAAACCCGAAGTCGTAAAACGAAAACGAAATTAAAATTTGGCCGAAGCTTCATAATACCCTGGTCATTCTTCTTCGGATAGTAACCTAGACGCCTTAAGTTTTTTTTGAATTAGTAAAAATATTTTTTTTCTATTTGTTTTCTTTCCTGACAGGAGGGCTACAGGTGCACCCCCTTAAACCCTACTGCCGGAGCCCATGACTGTAAGGTCGTCATAATAAAACTTAAGTTTTGCACTAACCTAAGTTGTATGTATTTAAAAAATATAAGTTCTTGAATCCTTGAGAATATCATATAATAAAAAGATGAATTCATGGATCCTATCAGCTAGCAAGTATGTTGCAATAAAATATAATTATCGTAATAATATTATAAATGTCTTTTACGTTGTGTTCTCTCAAATTCATATTCAACGTGGGCAGAAACTGACGTAAAATTTGTCTAAAATTAAACTGATGGCTAAAAACTTTTTGAACCTTTTGAAAAATAAACAATTCAATTATAACTTTTTTTAATATTATAAATATGAAGACCCTAATTGAAATTTATATGAACTTTTATCTTCCTATATTTAAAAGTTAAAAAAACATCTGTTCTGTATCCGTCCTTTGCGCCGCCAAAGGGCTTTCCAAAATTTTACTTGCTTTTAAAATGTATAATATGTTGCCCTGTCACTGATCTTTGATGGGAACATTTGGAGCCCCTTATAAAACAATTTTAGCTAGGTTTAAACAGAACAATAACGAGCAAATCAAATTACCTTGTAACGGCTCCTTATCACAGAAAAGTAAGAGTATCTATGGTGTGATGTAATCAAATAGCACGCAGAATCGTGTGTGCTGTAAAAATCACTCCAGTTTGTGTGGCTGTGCATCCTATATTGTAGAGTGTGAATGGGCCGTTTTAAAACAAATGCTTTTTGTTATTTTTGTATAGTAACACTGTCTAATTAGAATTTTTTGATGTTGGTATCTGCTGACGCTGTCCTTATAGTTATTTCCGGCATAATTGTTTCATTTCTTATTATTGTCATGTTTGATATTGACATTCAGTAAGTAAAAGAACTTTAATTATAAATTAGGCTAGAATATTTTGTGTAGTAGTCGAGTTTCATATTTTTTTTCTCCACTTTAAAGTGCTATATTTGTCTACTCAGTGTTACCACCCGACCTAGCTCACGAAATAATTTCGTACGCAGTCGGTGAATTTATTTACAAGTACTATTTTGCAACTATTTTGACAATTACGGAACAAAATCTGTAATGATCAAATTCTTCTGTTGTGTCTGTTGATTGTCGTAATTAAAACATATAGTGTTACCGGGATCTTTGAACTATGTTACAATAACAGTTGCACTCGACCTATAGTCAGTATAGAACAAAATATGGTCGTGCGTTTTACCTGAACAGATAAGTGGTGATGTGTGAACAAACTGAAATTAGTTATTTGGACGGGGAGGTGGTATGGGTGAAGCTGGGATCCTGCTGGTGGCCGGGCGAGGTGGTGGGCCCTGAGAAGCTTCCCGCTGACGTCTTGCCATCATTTCGGAAACCACCGATCGCGGTCGTGAAGTTCTTCCAAGAAGATGCTTAGTAAGTTTACAAATATAACCTCTGCTTTTATTGTCTAAAAACAAAATAAATGTTTAGCAATGCCTAAAACCTTTAGACACGCTACAAATATTTTACCATCACTCATTCAATAGAAAAATGTATGGATATACTGATTATGCAAATACTATTCTCAATTCAGTCATATCTAGTACTCTGACTATTTGTGTAATTCGTGATGTATTGATCTATTCAATAATCTGATTTCTGGGTATAAATTTGAATGTAGTAGTAGTGTTCAAACTACATTCTGGCATTTTATTATTCTTTGTTTTTTTGACAACATTACCTGAATTTTTAACATTTCTACTTTTACATTTGTACTAAAATTTGTAGTCAATGTGGATATTATTACTTTTCAGTGAATACGTGAAGAACCTCAATTCAATATACAAATACAACTGCACCCGTAAAAATGAATTCATCAACAAAGGACTTTGTAAGTTACACAACTATATAACTGATACATAATATGTAATTAAATTAATGAAATGCAGATGTGTCCACTATTAGGGCATTTATTGCAGATTATTCAGAAGGCAAATATAGATACAGATAGACAGCGAGTGATAGCCTAGTGGTTAAGCATCTCAAACCTGCTTTGGCGGGTCGGTGTTCAAACCCTGGCACGCACCTCTATTTCTCGAAATATTATTTCCGAATTATGTGTGTATTATGAATTAATTATCAGTTGCTTTAACTGTGAAGGAAAACATCGTGAAGAAGCCTGCATGCCAGACAGTTTTCCATAACGTTCTCAAAGACATGTGAAATCTGCCAATCTGTAATGGCAAGCGAGGTGGACTGTGGCCTAAACTCTCTCATCTCTCAGAGAAGACCCGTGCCCAGCAGTGAACAAAAATGGGTTGATAATGAATATAGATACAGATAAGTAGCGAACCTGGAAGAAATAATAGAAATATATATTAAAATTCTATTATACACCAAAGAAAAGAATAGCTTCATGTGCTCCCCATGCCTCAAAAATTAAATTATTGTTGCTAAACTTGTTGACTTGTTTTTGATATGCTTTTGCCTGGGAGTTAACAATGTTTCAGTTCAATACTAAATTATAAACTTATATGAAAAAAGTCAATCAAATGGTCTGGCTGATCTGCAGCTGACCTGGCCAATCAGTGATGCTTACATAGTGTAGGACGTTTATGATTGAAGTTGATTGATTTCAACAAGCTATTATTAAAGAACACAGATTTCAGATGCAGTTCTAAGCGGCCCACAACTACACTAGTGTATAGTTTATTTTTTAGTTACACACTAGCTGACATGGGCTAATGTATCAGGATTGTCAATTGAGACCTTTTGTATCAATTGGACAAGCTGATTAGGACTGATTGTGGGGAGTGCATTCTTGGTTATTTCCATTGAGGGCTGAAGAAATAAAATGTCAGCAATTTGTCTTATCTTGAGACAGGCATATAGATTGGGCATCCAAGTTTGGCAGACTTTTATGATGTCATTCCAAAGGGTACCAACAGGTGACCTACCTTCGCTCCTTCTGTCATTATGGCACCTTTATAGGTAGTTGGTTGAACATCCATAGTAGAGGTAATGGGAGAATAACTATTCATTTAGGAGGTACAGTAATGCTGTACAAACAATACATGCATATATGGCCTCCCATATACTACTTTTGTCATACTTAAATACAATAAGTATATATGGTTAGGTTTTATTTCCCTAAATATGTTACAGTACCCTGCATATTTCCCTATTACTTTTATTTACATTTACACATCTGAAACCCTAATACTAAGTTCATAATATTATGTAATACAGTAATATGCAAGTCAACAGTAGACTATATATATTTTTAATACTTAATATATTTTTATTTAATAAACATCTGCAACATCATCTACTCATTGCAAGAGCACTTATTGCAATCCAGTTGGACATAACTATTGATAAACATTGAGGCTGAGTGGCCCCATGGGCCAGTGGATCCCATGGCCACTTAATACACCAGTGAACTAATCAGATGTAGTTAGTTCCTATAGTTGTAGCCTCAGTGCTTTGTCCATAGTCTATTGTGCTTGCTATATATTTTTTTTTACAGATATGTACAGAACTAAACATGGTCATATGGAGAAGTTTCCAGAGGATGTAATCCGTGCAGAAAAAGCTGTTGGTGGAGATATAACCATCTTGACCAGAGATGAATTCCAAGAAGCTAAAAAAGAAAGCTATGCAAATCTTTTTGGAGATCCTGCAAAGAAAACTCCCATGTCCACCAAAAAAGGTAATGTCCAACCCGTCTGTTTTTTCTTTGCATCAGAATCTGTCTCAAAAATGCTAGTTATTTATGAACCCTGAGGTTAAAGCCAGAACACACCTACATACATCCAAGAAGTACATACAGAAATGTGCAGAACAAGTCCATATGTACATGAATCAGGACATGATAGCGAGTGATAGCCTAGTGGTTAAGAATCTCAAGTGAACACTGGTCAGAATGGGATTTAATTCTGGCATGCACATCTAATTATTCGAAATGGTTATAATTTTTTGCGAGTTATGTGCAAATTAGAAATATATTAGTTATAAGTGAGTTATAGATATTATAACTCACTTTAATGATGAAAGAGAACATCATGAGGAAGCCTATTCTCAAAGGCATGTGAAGTCTGCCTATCCACAAGTGGCCAACATGGTGAAGTATGGTCTAAACCCGCTCATCTCTGAGAAGAAGACCTGTTCCCAGTATTGGGAGAACAATGAGTTGATGATATCATGAACTACCGATCCAATTGGGAGTACTACAATTGCCTCACTGTCCTACCAATCAGTCCTCCATGTTTTGCTAAGGGAGACTTAAACAACCATACCTTAAAGTGGTCACTGCAGCCTATGGACATCCCCATCCAACCCTGTATTAATAAGAATCATACAGGAAGCAAAGCTCTTTCTAAAAACTTAATCTAACCTCAAGTCTACTAACCATACTTTAAAATGTCATAAACATCAGTGTCAGTATGTTTAACAACAGAATTGCAGTGGTGGTACCATTTCATGCAAACACAGCACATGTTATGTATGAAAGACCCTAATCCAGCCTAATAATTACAGCCCTAAGGTTCTCTACATGTTGCAAGTTCCCTTAGTTTGATCAGCCGAAACAGGACAGACACTCTGTTGCAAAGAGCTCAATGAGCACAATGCTCAGTATCTAATATTACTAATAATTTAATTTTAATGGGTACTGTATGTAATGAACTAAAATTGTTGCTTCAGGACGTGGCAGAGGGAGGCCTTCAGATTCATTCAGAGTTCATACTCCTACAAGAAAGGTAAATTACATTGTGAATATCTCTTAAACATTTGTACAACTATTCAGATAATGCGCTTTTAACACATTATCTTTTTATAAATTGCAGATAAATATGGACAAATCCAATTACAAAGTACACATATTGGTACAAGGATCACAGACCACCCCCATACAATCAGTATCTTCAGAAACTGCATCAACACCATCTACGAGCCGTGCAGGATCTGAACCTGCCGAAGACAAAGTAAATGCGGAACAACCTGTGTCCACACCTAGCACACCAAAAATAGCAAATTCTGCCTTATACTCATGTCACGCTTGTGAATTTACTACAACACGCTTGAACGTTTTAATTCTTCACAATAAAACACACAGTGTTACTTTTATGCCATATACACCTTCCCCTTTAAAGAAAAAAATATCAAAGACGCCAAAATCATCGCCTAACACCACTAAAACGCCCAAAGCACGCAAATCACGGCCAGATAAGACTGACAAAGAAAAAACTGCTAAAAATGTTGTAAGTCAGAAACGTGCAGCAGAGGATATACCAGTTATTGAATTGAAAAAGGCAAAGACTGATGAAGAAATAAAGAGCAGTCTTCTAGCGGATTGGGATCTTGACGATGATTCAAATGATGAATCTTCAGTGATTGTAATGTCTGGATCGCCCGAAGTGGCGACACAAGCTGAATCTCCAGCAGTTGCGGGGCCAGCCGAGCTACCAGAAGCAGAAGTTCCTCTAGAATTTCAGACGCCTATCTTAAAAAATCCTGAAGATTTTCCAGTTGCAGAGAAACCAGAAACTTCTAGTGATTCTAAATATGAATTTTGTGAAGACGAAGATTGGCCGGAAGAAGCAGATGTTGGTAGAAAAATACCACGTGTAAAGAATCCAACACGAAAAGCAGAAACAAAAAGCATTAGTTTAGATGATGATGAAGTAGCAAGGGAAGTGGCTGAACTACTTAATAAGACAACAGTTCCAGAGTTACCATCCGCTCCTGAACCCCTAAAAGTGGAGGAAAATTTTCCCGAGCCTTCGATTGTAAAATCCCCGGATAAAAAATCAGAACCATTACCAGAAGCTGTAAACTCACCAGAAACAAAATCTGGCACAGACAATCAACTCCCGAAAACGATTTTTAAAACCAAAACATTTTTTCGAAGTCGCCATTCTAGGAGCCAAGATGCAATTGGAAAGTACGTAGCAGAGCAACTGAGTGCTGAAAGAATGGATATACCGGAAGATATTAATGGATCTGAAATTAATTCACCTGATGCTCGAATTTCTCCACCGACTGTGGAGCCTATAAAAGTTGCTCGTTTGGCACCAAAAATTCAGTTGAAGAAAATGAAGGCAGAGGCTGCCCAAATGCGTGAAAAAGATAAAAAGTCGACAGACGTATTAAAAGACGATTTTTACGCAAGTTGTTCATCTCCATCTTCTATATTGACTGACTCTCTCGTTTCTATACCAGAAAACGTAACTGTAAAAGATAACGAAAATAAAGACATAGAACAAGAAAACGAAAAACTACTAAACCAAATTAAAGAAGATTTTGGAACATTTGCTACTCAAATTGAGGAGGAAAATCTGTCTAAAACAGATGATATGACATTAGATAATTTACATGAATGTCCCTCTAAAAAAGAATCTAATTCTGATGGTCACCTAAATGTGGAAGTAAAAAGTTCCTCTGATCCTGAATTAGAAAATGATATACCAGACAAAAATTTGCCTCAATTTGAAATTATTTCTCCTATCTATGAAAGTGATTCTAGGTGTCATGAAAACGGCTCTAAACATTTACAAAATATAGAAGAGAAGGAAATAATTGATGATTTGCAAGAAAATAAAGCATCAGGAATCGATAAGCATGAACCAGAACAAAAACAAGATGAATCAGGAGTTAGAGAAAACCAGTGTAACGATATAAACGAACAAGGTGCTGTAAATAATGAGGAAGTATTTAACAAGGATGATAGAGAAAAAATGGATCATGGCGAAGAAAATATTGATGATAAAAATATAGGTAAAACTGCAACAGATGTTAAAGGATCAGAAATAATTCTTCAAGTAAATCAACAGCATACTTCTGAGAATACAACTGAGCCGCACATGAATGAATCTACGGTATCAGCCACTGGCACTTTATTAAGTGTATCTCGAGAGACTGATAAAGTCACTAAAAATATTAGTAATGATCTTCCTGAAGAGTTGTTTGAAGATGATAATAAGGATAATGGGCCACTTAAAAATATAAATGGTATTATTGAAAGCAACACGGAAAATAATTCTAATGTACAAGAAGAAATGGAAACAAATGAATATGACAATGAACATCGTAACAAAATGAGTGAAAAAGTTGTTGAAAGTAACAATAAAGATGATGCGACTGAAACTTTGCTTACTAAACCTGATCTAAGTACATCTAATGAAATTCAAAATAAGAGTATTTTAGAAACCGTAGAAAGAGATATTCCAGAAAATGCTCCATCAGAATCAGATCTTGTAATTGCAGAAACACTTATTAATTTGCCTTCAACGACAATTAAGAGTAAGCCTAGTACGGAACAACAAGAAGGTAAGAGTTTAGAGAACGTGCAGTTTCCTGAAGAAACTCTTTTAACAATATTTAATAGTGATGTTTCTGAAAACAACAAAATGAGTACAGATGAAGCTTGTGTGCAAGATAATATTGAAATTTCATCCAACCACATTACAAATACAGAAAATCTTAATGCTCGCTTTGAAACCGAACAAGAAAAAAGTGAAAATCTAAATGCAGCCCAATCTTTAGTTCAGATGTCGGAATCTATAGAGCACAAAATGAAAGTTACTGAAATTAAGACAAGCATTAAAAAAGAAAAGGCTAAACCGCTTAGTTCTAAATCTACCAAGGATCATGAACATATAATAAAAACAAAAACAACAGAGCTAAATTCAGCATTGTTACCTCCTGAAAAAAACAATGAAGCATCGAACTGTAAGTCTGTCATGTTTGAAACAACCTCACCAAAATTATTAAAGATCTTAGAGGAACCATGCCCGCCTAAGCCATCAATACCAAACATTCTATCAAAACAGGCTACCATTCCGGGGAAAGAAAAAATCTTAAACTTTGATGTTGGGAAGTCAGGCTTGTCGAATAAGTCACATTCGCCGAACCAAAAAATAATCATACGTCGATCAAATACACCTCACAAGAATTTGCTTAATAATGTAACTGAAGTAACAACTCCAGATAAGATAATTCTTTCTCGTAGTAACAATGTGCCTCAAGATGGTTCATCTGTTCAAACATATACCATTCAAACAGCTAACGATGCGCCGTCCGATCCAAATACTATTGTAATTCAACAAAAAGTTAGAAAACTAGTTAAAGCACCCCCTAAGATACAGAAAATTAAGCCCCAAGCATCAGTTACGTCAACAGAAGCGGCCAAAGTTATTATGGATGCTCATAGTACGGAAGATGCTATATTTGATATAAATTCTATGCCTATCGTATTATCTGATGATATTTTAACTCCTGAAAGTATTGAAAAAATGCCTATTGTAATTCCAGACAGTAACATACTAACAAATTCGCAGAATCAACAGAAAATCGTTAAACCTAAACAAACAATGATCGAAAATGAAAAAATTGCTATTGGCCAGATACCTCAAAATGCTTCTAAGCCTGAATTTAAGACAATTTTAATGAATCCTGTAAATGAAATAAATAAAGTTACTACACCAAATATTCTGTCTAAATCATCTAAGTTGCGGGGAACAAAAATGTTAGTTATCGACAAGACGAGGGCAAAACAGAAAATTATTATGACGAAACAAGCTGCGCCTCCGGAACCACCCGTTAAAGAAAATAAGCCACAACCTTCTTTGATTCAACCAATTCACCAAAATCCTGTTAAGCCAGAAAAGTTTATTCTCATACCGTCAACAGCATCTCCTCGCCAGGGTAGGACTCAAAAGATTGTTATCGATCCTCAAACTGGCAAGGCTCACTTACTTGTCGGTAAAGGTCCCGAATCTCCATTACAAATACCAGAGAACAAGCCAGTTTCCGCCAAACTTGTACCGTCAGCTTCCGATGCCCCAGGCAATACAGTCATGATCATTACTAACGCTCAAGGAGCACAATCTAGAATAGTTTTAAAACCAGAACATGAGAAAATACTGTTTCCAAATAAACAACAGACTAATATATCGCAACTGAAAACGATTACTCATAGAGCACCGTCAAACTCCAGCAATGCTAATAAAACCGTAGTCACAACTGTTGGATCCGTAAAGAATCCGACGAGAATCGTACCAAAACAAAAGAGTGCTATAATTACTTCTAAAGGTCAGCTGATTGTAGGAGGACGTGTGGCAACAACCGCGCACAACATCGCCCCGATGCCTGAGATAAGGCCAGCGCCAAAAAGAACAATCTCAAATGAGCCTAAGAAAGTTGTACAAGCCACACAGAAGAACACATCTGAACCATTAATATTCTTCCAGCAAAAATCTGGTGCTATGATGCAGTTAACAGCTGCGCAGTTTGAACATCTACAGCGAACCGGTCAAATCATACAAAAAACAATACCGGCTCCGGCACGCGAAAACAAAATAATGTTCCAGAAGACAATAAATATTTCTCCTAACGAGACACTCGTATCAAACGTTCAAAAACCTAGGGCAAGAAAACAGGTCGTCGAATCTCCTGCTCCAATGAAGAAAATTAAGCAAGATATACCAATAGCGCCAGCGCCTACACCGATGCCAGCATTGTGTCCAATATCGAATACGGTTGCGCCCACCATTATTCCGCCTACTATAACTACACCCCCTTCTGCTTCAGCATCTTCATATCCAAATTTGGAAAACTTCGAAGAACTTTTGCCATCTACTGCTATCGCTCGTCAATTAGAACCTGTGATGTCACAACCTGAGCAACCTGCACCTCCCCCCGCACTATCCGATGGGCAGCTACTGGCGGTACCTGGAGAACATTTCGGAGGTCCAGCCGGATCTTTCTACCTTTGCGTAGAGGACAATGGTACCTTTACACCTATCGATAACCGTCCTTTAGTTTTGGAAAATAACCAATTAGTTCCCATGCCCGAGCCCGTACCGGCGCTAGTGCAACAGCCCGAGCGCCGAGATATCCTTGAAGCTGCACTAGCCAACAGCGACGTGTTTCATGGTGAAACGGTCCGAGACGAAGCACCAGATTTTCGCGATTTAAATGCTAATGTATCTGTCCATTGTCGTGTTTCTGAGACGAGCACCACACTCAATCAGCCCATAATGACTCCGGTAGAAGTACCGACAAAAGGTGACAGTGAACTCACTGTACCATCAAATTTGGAGGACGGACTCGCAGTTATCGGCGTTACGCCTCAAACAGTTCCGACTTCGCTCGAGCTACCAATTACGGTCACCGATCCAAGAATAGCTCCTAAAACTACAGACCCTTTGAGTGGTAACAACTATAGAACCACGTTGCTACCTTCGCCAAATACAGAGATGTCTTTCGTCTCCACGGAAGAAGTCGACGTACCTGTGGGCGGTCCAATATCGATGCCCCTACTCACCGAAGAAGAATCCGTCGGGAAATCAATGCCCATCTTGACCGACGAGGTTTCGGACAGGATAGTGTCTTCTGTGGAGTCTACTATCGGATCGCCGTCGTCAATTGACGTGCGGGATGCAGAAACTGATGATGGCAGCCAATGGTCTCGACGACTGCTCACGCCCAGTTCGGACACGTCGGAAATATCTGCTGAGATTCCACTTCAGCCGAAAATACAAATTTCTGTGAGTGATATTAAATAGGGTTTGTGCATGTGCTTCGAGCACATGGCCTTTTTCTGAACTGTTTTTATATCCCGAAAATCGGAGAGAAAATTTATTTATTGTTTAGATATTTCTTATTGACTTGTAACAATAACGATATTAAAAAATGTGCAATAGGTTAAGTTTTAACAGTTTGCAACACAATGTTCGTGAACCTCATGTATCCGATGTTCACTTATGTGATTCGACGTTTAAAAATCTTGGTATCTGTAAAGTTCTTGAAGACTATGGTGCGTTGTAAACGTGCGCGAATTGATCGTTGTGTATATATTTTATAATTGTGAAGAAAGACAATGTGATAATGCCATTTCATTTTGGAATCGTCGCGAAACAAATGAGGTATAAATGCATTACTGCATAGAATGTAGATTAAGGATTTATGATTGTAAATTTGAATTGAATTATGATATTGTTGGAATGTACGTGTAAAATATGAAAGTTTAGGTATAATGCGATATTTTTATAACATTTAGCAACACTTTTTGAAATATAGATACGTGTAGGATTACACAGAATCGTACATGTAGACTGTGCTATTACTTTACGTACCAGCATTTCACAATTATGTCGGTTGAAGTTGTAGCTGCCGGGCGGCAGTAGAGCTTCAGTGAACCATAACTTGTACGGAGCGTATATCATTATAAGTAGTCTTACTATTAAGTACAATATTTGTTAAATTAACTTTAAACATATGTCAAAGGCACATATTGGTTTGTTTGAGTGATCTATGTCAGAATCTAGATCTATAAAAATACTATGGAGTCTTTAGTAATAACTTTTGTGTAGTTTAAAGTTTTTAATAAATAAAATTTATTCAATTCATTTTTTTACTGGACAAGACTACCGCCAGCGACGTTTTCGACAACAATCGGCGGCAAAACAATTATTTTTTAATTGGCCTCCTGCTTATATGACAGTGCATACTACAGAGAAGTTTAGCTGTATCTCATGGTCTACGCCAATTTTGTTCAGACTTCCTCCTTACATTTCCCAGTGACATTCTCATTTTAATCTGTTCAGCAATGAGGGTTTTGCTTGATTGGCGAAAAAAACTACGTACAGATGACCGGACAAAAAAAAATTATATTGGAACCATTAAATACTTTTAAAATAGTATATAGATTCCGATTTTTTAAATGTTTAATAAAATAAAAGAAAACGTATTGCTTTAAATGGTATACTTTAATTGCTTCTCAACAAATAACATTACAGAATCTTTCCAAAGAAAGAGTAATAAAAAAAAATGAAAAACGTCTCACTAAGTTGCTTTATATTTTTATTCGCTACATAAATACAAACTACGGTAACAATATTTTTTTTATGTTTAAATTCGTTATGTAAATCAATTGAAAACAATGAAATTACAGTTATCGACACTTAACCTATAATACTTGAATCTTCGGTGCGACGTACAGTTTGTAAATAGCAGTTATAAAACTACAACAGTCATTTGCTAGGAATATCGTTTGTTACTTCATCCCATAAATTAGAAGCATTTAAATTAATATAAAATTATGGTACAAATATGAACAAACTATCTACATCAGTTAATTTCTCCTTCTATAAAGTTAATGATTATCACCATGACTGACCGCAGTTACAGAAATTTTTAGGAGTTACTTCACTTGTACATCGCATCAGTGGGTCTCATCTCGAGTAGGGTCTATTGACTGAACTGTGATTTAGGCTTTGGTATTTCTCACTTTAAAACGTAGGTCTTTTAGCTGGAGAGATGTTTAGAAATTAGCAAAAATAGTTCCATTAATAGGCCTACCTACGTCTAAGTTACTGTACCAAATCAATACATCTACAAGCTAGTCTCGATCGGACTCTTATAATAGTCATTTATGACTTTAGCTTATAAGTAGCACATTCATAAGGCGTTTCAAGTTCGGAACTCTAAACTGACAGCGCAAGGTCTTAAACAAGTTTTGAATTACTTTTGGTCATGAAATTAAAAGAACCGCACCCTACAGGTCATAAAACACTTCTCGACCGCTACTGCGCGTTTTATCCTTAACATTTTTAACAAGACATGAATATAACTAAATTTCCGGGTTACATATAATAAAGACGTCGCTGACTATCCGAGGTTACTGCAAGGCCTGCCGGGTGGTGTTGGGCAGGAAGAGGCACATAAGGCCGCCGCCGGCGAGCAGCGCGGCCACGATGAATGTGGGCGCCGGGCAGTACGTGTCGAGCAACGTCGCGATCACCACGTTGCCGATGATGCCGCCCAGGCGCGCCGCCACCATCGACACCGCTACTCCAGTTGCTCTGCAATGCGTTATAAGTTTTATTTTTCTTGACTCGATAGATTTTACATACATTTAGTAGAGGCACGGATTTGCTGATCCAAGTGAGATTGACAACCGGACTATACCTCGATGCTCCAGTATGCTTTGGCTTGTTAAGCGTATGCAGACACATTGGTGGCATAGGAAAGTGTAGCATGGACACAGAACCACAAAATCAAACATTTCACAAGTAAGATATGGGTAATGAGAGCATGCTACGGCGTAGCATTATGTGAGGAATACACCCATTATTGACCGTAATAACATGCATCTTGCGTAGTACTGTTCGTGCTTTTATATTTGAATGTAGTTGACAAAATCAGCAATAGTCTGTTCTCCACGGACTTGCATTGCTTGCTATTTAGTTGACTAAATAGTAATATTATTTAGATACGTTTCTGTATTGAGGGTATGTAATTCACCGATGCATTATTCATTAATATCAAATGAAAGTTCTAATTCAATTCTCACAGAAACATAAATAGGTACATCACTACGTGAATAGTATTCCAATAGTAGGTATTCATTCATTTAGGATGAATGTATTTTTCATCAGCATCATTAACCCATTATTGTCCCACTATTACGCAAGGGTCTCCTCAGCGATGAAAGAGTGTAGGCCATGGTCCACCACGTTGGCCAGGTGCGGGCTAATTGTATGTTTGG
>DWKW01000885.1:0-14251 GCA_018250115.1 Doberes anticus
ACCTGAATCATCATCATCCTCCGGAGGGCGATTATTATTAATAGTTAGTATTATCGCACCATCTGGGTCATCTCACACGTGTCTAAACCTCCCGCCTTCCGTGTATTTCCCGCATTCCGGTTGCTCGCTAGATCGTTCTAGATCGTTGCTCGGTACATTATTGCGCCACCACCTCGCGCCACTGAGCCGGGTACGCAGAACTCGGCCGGCGCAACACATAGTGCTCTAAGAAGCTAAATCTAACTGATCTTAAAAATAAAATATTTGTTGATTTTATTGGTCGAATTTGATGAAATAAATGGATGAAATAATATTATTTGAGATAAAGCTTAATATTTTTATGTACCTAGATTTTGAATCCAATCAGTGGTTTATGCGCGAAAATAAACAGATAAAATGAAAAAAAAAACTTTTTTTACGTTCTGTTACTTATTTTTAACGTCTTTCATTTGTACGTTTTGCAAAATATATTTTGTAAGATATACATACATATTAGCTTTTATTTATAAACAAAATATAAGTACATTAACTATTATCTTGTTAAAATAGTTAAAAAAAAAATTGGATTCGCACGTATGTTACAATAAGTGATAGTAACAACAGATTATGATCATTTTATATTCTGGTAAGTTAATATCGATTACCACTGTTATTTCTTGCGATGTAACTGATCTTAAAATATAGCTTATTGCCTTTGAAATCCATCCGGAAATAAAGGCTTTATTTTATGAGTATATGGTCGAATTGTATTTATCTAGATAAATGACAGGCTATAAAAAGCTTATGACAGAGCCAAACGGCATTGGCAGTCCGAAGCTATTGCGGGGTGACATTTAAATTATTGGTGCTCTAAATCCGATATCCAGCAATGGACTGGCTCTGGTGTAGGATCTACTTTGACTGGCACAGATTCAGAAAACAATATCATTATGTGCTACTAAAACATGGTAAGAGGGAAAGAAAAGAAATAATTGTTGCCCTATGTGTAACACCGCTTTTACTTTGGGTGATGCTTGAGTTATCGACGCTCTTCATCCGATAATCAAAAATATAAGAATGACATAACTCCTGTAGACTATTTAATATCAGGTAGCCTGCATGCTTGCAGGCACGCTGCACGTTGTTCCGTTAATACAAAAAAAATAATGAAAATAAGTTCGTTCATGGAAATTTATTGTATGTAGCACAGTCTAAGTAAGAAGCAACACAGAATATGCTAAATAATTGTTAAATCTTTGTAACAAGTTTCTAATTTCGTCTTTTTTTAAATTGTTAATAGTGGATGTATTTGTAAGGGAAACTCTGTGAGATAAATTATCTCATGATATCCAGCTGGATCACTTGATTGTCTTATTACATAATTATATTTGTGTGATTAAACAACGTTATTTATTCCCAAGCGGAGACCTGCCGGGCTTTGCACGGGTGCAATTTAACAATGTGTCTTAATTTTTTTCGCTAAGTAGGTACTCGAAAATATATTTTTTTATGACTTGATTATACAACATTTTTTTTCTGCTATTATTAAATGAAAAATTTGTTATGCATATAAACCTTATGGAATACAATATTTGAATAATAGTGAAAATCACATCGAAGCTTAGAACAAACAGATAGACGCGAATGATAACTCTGTTAGATACTATTCAGTGTTGATAAACAAATAGGTCCTTACCTAAACTAGCTTTTAGTATTAAATATTACAGTTAAACGTAAATTGCTGAGTCATAAATTACAATTATTAAATTAAGTTTTAGCTTTCATTATTATTTCAACATTGTGTTCAGTCAGAAAGAGTATCAGGAAAAAATTACTATTATCAAGCCATAAGAGTTAAAGCGGGGTAAAAATACAAGTTTCAATCCCTTGTCAGGATAATACCCTGTTATAAAAGATGAAGCCACCGATCCGGGTTCAATTTGGCATCCATTACAGCTTTTCCTTTATAAACTACTAGTACCTACATATATCTTTCTTATATTTTCATACTTACTTTTATTACTTTACGACTTATGATTATGTGAGAATATGTTTTTCTGCTAAATTGAAACTAATATTTCCACTCTACGTCGAAGAAATTTTCAAGGCAGCGTAGCTTCAGCAACACTCTGTGTGCGCCCAAACAAACATTAAGTTTCAAACTGGCTCTTGACAAACGGTAAGTGAAAAGAAGCTAAAGTTTTCGCATTATCTGTGAGCAAAGGCTAGAAGTGTGGAACTTCGTAGAAGATGTTTAAATTGTCGCTGCACACAAACTGTCGGTATACACCAGCGCCATCTGTGACCCACCATGGCAAAGGTGGTAGTGAAGAATGAAATTAATCTTGCATTGTGACTGTATCGAAAGCTGGCGCAGTGGAAATAAATTCTAAACGTATACGGCCAGTTATAAAAGCAATTAAACTTTCCCAACAGGGAACCATTCAATATAGTGATTCAGAAATTACTATTCTTATGAATGAATAGAATGTTTATACATTCTATAAAATTTAGTTTAACGTAAAACTATTATAAAAATATATGTTGATCAGAGAGAAAAAATTGCGTAGGGTAGTTCAATTTATTGGCGTAATACATTTCGGAGATAATACTATATTTTGTATTTTCTTTGAAATCATTATTATCATCATCATCAATCAGCCCGTGTCTCTGCACCGTTGGAGATAGGCTTCCACAAAGACACGACACGTCACTGTCCTCCATCCTCTTTTGAATTGAAACAACATAAATCTAAGAGTTTATTAGTGATTTCAATATTAAAAGAAAATGGTGGTTACCTTAGGTTTAATTTTTTTTGTACGTAAGTATGTAGTTTGTGGGAAGTACACGTCAGCTAAGTTGAGGGGAGAATAGTTGTCAAAATAGAGGTGTAAAAACGATTGGAGGTTTATATTAAAGGTTTATGTTTTTGGTAAAATTTGGTATTTAGATAAATGTGGGCCAGAGAGGACTCTATGATTTTATGCTAACGCCTGTGAACCCGCAAGACACAATTAGTATTTAATATTACTATTCAAATTTTCTATTGTAAAAGAGTCGCAAACGAGCGTACAGGCCACCTGATGTTAAGTGGTCACTGCAGCAAATGGACATCCACTTCCAACCTCAAATAGGACGGAAGTCCTATTTCAGTTTGTGTGTGAATGCATTGCTACTCTTGAGGACTAAGTCGGAATGCCTCCTGTCCAGTGTATTCTACCTAAGCACATCATCAAACCGAAACACATCAATACTCGTACACACTCTTACTCTTAGTTCACAGTTCATCACACTTAGTCATTTTGATGCCTCCAAGTGAATCTATCATCAATCAATACATTTATGACGACCCGTATGGCACCGTGGTCAAAGTGGTCTACCGTTCGGAGGGCCCTGGGCTTGATTCCCACCGGGACAGAAATATTAATGAAGAATTTAGATTTCTGTAACTGGTCTGGGTGTTCGTGCGCCTATTTCTGTGTATGTCCATAGGAACCACGTGTGAGAAGTTATTTATTTATATTTAATAACATGGTGAATGCCATGCCTTGTTATTTATAATCATATTGATCAATTAATGACGTTAACAATTAAATTTATAATTAGACACATGCTCGAGCGGAATTTGCCGATAATACCTAAGCCAAATGCTATATATAAATTAAGCCAGGCGTATCAAATGTTACCCTGATCAGTTAACCGCTACTGTTGAATTTCACGAAATTGAAATTGGAAATTTGGAAAGTTGGGCATAACATTAGACATATTATTATTATATTAGTATTATGAGTGAGTGAATTATGTGCGTAATTATGTGAGTGAATTATGTGCGTATTATTTTGCATATTATTATTATGAATCAATTATACTCGCATGCACCTGCATGCCTGAGTGTTTTCCATAACGTTCTCAAAGGCATGTGAAGCATGTGCGGATTGGCACACTTTGCCAGCGTGGCGGACTATGGCCTAAACGCTCTTCTCTGAGAGGAGACCCGTGCCCTGCAGTGGGACAATAATGGGTTGATGATGATGACTACTATGTATTATAGACAATGGTTTATCGTAAATCTTAATATTCCACTTATTTCTAATTGACGGCAGCAGACTGTTCAACATATTGGTCACATATTAAGAGCGGTCCGGGGTTCGATTTCCAGTGGGGTACAAATTTAAAGTATAAGTTTAGATTTCTATCCCTGGTTTCGGTATTTGTGTTCTTGTCACTGTGTGTGCTGTTGTTAATGTTAATGTAATATTTATCTTCTATTTTGAAGTGTATTTAAATAATTAATGTTTTGTATTGTATTGTGTCCATAGCACCAATGACAAGGGAAATCTTTTTTTTTATTCAAATGGAATAGCAAAACATTATACAGGCCATCTCATGGTAAGTGGTCACTACAACTCATAGCCATCCATGGACGGAAGTATCTGAGGTACGTCAATGCGTACCTCCTGAGGACTAAGTTGAAATGCCACGTGTCCAGGGTCTTCTTCCAAATAATCTTCACACCGGAACACAGCAGTCGTCATACAGCTGCTTTACGGCAGAAATAGGATCAGCGGTGGTGCCGCCGCAGGCGAGACATCGACATAAGACTACCACCATTAAACGTGTTTAACATCATTTATATTCTTAGCACCTGATGTTGACCTAATGACCAATCACTATCTATCACTCACTTAGCAAACACACGGCAGCAAAATTTGAAATTAGAATTGAAGGAAAGTAGGTAAAAATAAAGTTTAAGGACAAGTTAAAGGGATACTCAAGTTGCACTTGACGTTAAAGATGATAACAATTGGGAGCGTCGAACAGATGTCGGCAAGGAATTCTAAAATACTTACTTACCTACTTACTACTTAGGTACGCTTAGGTACGCTTACGGTTAGGTACGCTTATCTACTTAGGTACTCAATGACCTAAGTAGATAAGCGGTAGTATGGTGCTAGTGGTAATACAGTTTTTTTTTAATTGTAGCAGTTTGAAGATTTCTATTATTCGTCTATTATCTATATAAAGAGTTGTATAAAAGAATTAAGACCTTGTTTCTTCATATAATGTGCGTGTAACAATCATATATTTTTGTACCTTACCTTACCACAGTAACCTAATTTTAACAACTGAGGAGTTATTACATTTCCATTTTCCCGACAAATCATATCAACGGTACATATTTACGCTAGCCTGGGGCCGAAGAAAATCAGATTGGGAGGGCTGGTGTGCTTGGCGGTGCGTTTTATAAGATTTAGGCTGATCCTCGTGGTGCTTCGTGTTTCATGTTTGTCTGAAGTGTTATAGTCTATACTCCTCATCGTTATAGTCCTCGAGGTGAAAATTGAATCTAAAATTAGTCAGCCATGTTTCAATAAGTCATCATCAAATCCATAAGTCGTCATGAAACTATTACTGTTGCACTGAGATTAAAAGTGCATAAGCAATAGGCCACCACGCTTAGGCCAAGGACAGATTGATAAAGTTTTCCATAATATTCTTGATATAAAATCATATTAAGAACATAATAAAATTTTTCCAATTAAGCAAGCTGGTTCATTTCGTTTTCCTTCACCGCAAAACAAGTGATAATTTATTTCTAATATGCAGAAAACTAAAATAAAAGGTGCATTCTGGGATTCAAACCCGGACCCATCAGAGCGAGAGGTCGTTTTTGACACTCATAAGTATATGAATTAAGATTAAAGTATGGAATATTACAAACAAGCCAGTGCAGTAAAACTTTCTTGATAATAAGTTTTTTAAAGGAAGTTTATTTAAATACGTCTTTTAATTGTATTTATATTTTATATAAAGCTTACTAATAGACTATTTTAAATATGCGAATATCTCACTCTAATCATGACTCGCATTAAAATGCGCTCACTAAAAGTGAAGCTTTTGGCTGCTTAGCGCACATATTTACAAAATTATGTAGAGAGTGCATTACTTTACTGAAATTAGAAATGTCTGGGGCGTAATGGCTGACATTTTGAAAAGGTAATATGATTGCAAACATGTAAAATTAAAAGAGCTTTTTGACATGAAGTTAATATCTGTCATTAGAAAATATTAAAGTCCGCTCATGTTTTAATTGTCGGGAATAAACATTTAACCCTTTAAAGCTGAAACTTTTTGACCATGTTCCTTCCATTCAATCACTTGTTGATATGGGAAATATTTTTCTAAAAAGAACCTGTTAACCATGGTAAATTAACTTTGTCTTGAATTCACACCAATTAGCCTACAATTTCGACTCACTAACAAACCTCTTGCCCTCTTCCACGGTCTGGTTATTTCTATTTCTCTTGTACCGTCGTTATTTATTCAGGTATTCTGAGTCAGGTATTTTTTCTGCCAATTATTTTTTTACTAGTTTATTTTTCTTTTGAAAAATACAATAAGTTCAAACGAAACCGTTGGCTACCTTAGATAGGGATCTATCTCAAAATATAAGTAAAGTAAAAGTAAGTTTCTTGAAGATATCTTTCTATTCATATAAAAACGAGTGCACAGGATTACGCTTATTTATTTTGTTTGATTCACGAACTTCTATGTCCAAAACAAGCCTAGAAAGAAAAGTAAAATAAAGTAACTTATAAACGATAATTAGTAATTGGTATCCGAATCAAAATACATATAAAGAAAAAATTTAAATATTCGTAGGACATTCGTATTCAAATCGTTATTTGAAAAGTTAATGTACCTAAAAGGCCATTAATTTGTACAATTGTGTATTTTAATTTTTCGGCTAGAACGGTCAAATGCTCACTACGAATATAGTTACAAGTAGGTATATAAAGCCCACTATCTTCTTAAAGATTTTCTATGAATCGTAGTAGAAAATAGACGATTCATCTCGATATATGTAATTTACATAAAATTTCGACCAAAACTAACGCCTCACACGTCAACCCATGTCACATCAAATTTTCACTTTGTAGAACTCAATTTGCATCATCAAGCAATTTTCTTGCATAAAACTAACTAAATAAGCGACAAAATTCGTAAGCGTTAAAAAGAGGCTAGTATCTTTTTGTAGTATATTCAAAGTACGTATAAAAAGTTTCATTGTTAAATGACACACTTACTTATAAATTTCGTTCTTCCGTTTTGTAACGATTGTAATGATTGTTTATTCTGGAATTAGTAATTGACAGACTGTCTGGTCAAGGTCCTGCGTACGTACGTCCTGTACGGTCCTGTGGATGTGAAAGAGAGAGAGAGAGGAGATAACAGTGAGAACAGAGCAGAGAAAAAAAAAAGATTTCTTTATCTATTTTCTCGTTTCACTAAATTAAGGCATTAAAGAAGCTTATCAGGATGTCCGCAATACACGAAATTGTCATACACATAGGGTTATGACGCTGGTCCACATCCAACGATTAGGCTGGCACGCAGCCAACGCTTATGTTCTTATACTAAGAATTCGCTTTGTGCTGTTATCAATATTAACCGATACAGTTTGATTTTCTCATATAAATAAAGTAACAAAAATACCTACCACCTGGTTGGTGGATTATTTAAAAGCACCATCTTTTAAGCGTTTATTACACAATTAAAGGAACTTTAAATTTAATACAATTATTATTTGAAAACCACTACTGAAGTCTTATTTGAAAAGAGTGTAGCCACAGGTATGTTGTTCGCCTTTTCCATCGAACGCAGCATCCAGAAAGACAAACAGACATACAGAGCGAAACCTGATTTTATCTCTATACCTACTTGCTAGGAAAAGAAATAGTAGTTTGCTGTGGTCAATCCATGGGTTTATTTAAGCGTTTCTGTCCTCTAGGATTATTATTTTCTTAATTAATGTTTTAATAAACATCTGTATCGTAAAGGCTTCCATTAAACAGAATATTCTCAAATGCATTTTATCGCATTTGCTTGGAGCAAATACTTCTATGAGGCAGTTAAATGATTTTATGAGCGTATTTATTTTTATTTTTTTGCACATATGTATGTAGTTTTGCGGTTCAGATTTAGAAAAGCGCTTATTATTAAATAACATTGAAGCAATAAATTTATTCCATAGCTTTTCAGGAAAAAATACCAGTGATACGAGATACACTGACGAGATGGTGAGCGGCGGAAGCGGGTGCGAACATAAAATATCAGAGCAAATACGAACGATTTGAGCAATTCACCTATTCGTTCGAGTTTCCGCAAAATTCCCGTTTCTAAATATAACTGCGAAGACTTTGCTTTATTAGACATGTTACACACCTTCAGCTACAATACTATGCTATATAACTCTTAAAATATGAGAAATGTAAGGAACGGCAATTAAACAAAATTTAAGGTTTTAAAGTACGAATGCAGTATCTACAACATTTAGATGCAAAAGAGCATTAATCTATTTCTGATTTCTTACTTCCACTCTGTTGGAGAACAACACGTACAAGACTAACTAAATAGGACTAAACTATTTGGGTCATAAGAAAGAACGTGTGCAACACAGTGCCATAATATCGTAATCATTTTGACAACTTTAAGCTTTGATAATTGTATAATGTTTGATAACTATAATCAGTTAACAGTAGCAAATGATTGTAAAATTCGTATTCTGGTAAACACATTTATATATTTTATATATTTTTTAGATTTACCTAGCTAATATTATCTTCGCTTGTAGTGGTCAACAGAGAATTCAACCGAGCACCGCGTCTAATCCGTGGACGCATCACCAAGGCGGGTCGCGATCCTCCGGCTCACAAAATATTGAATACATACCTTTCTATAATATCGTACGAACTTAGAGACAGAAAAACATGAACTGACGAGAGCCTACGCCGGCGCAACGCACTGTAAACGGTACCACGCTGGGGCACGACGTCGTGCCGTTCCACGTTGTCGGCGTCCCGCACCCAAGCACCCCCAACTTCCGACGTTGTTCCTACAAAGTTGGCGTGGCTCGAAAATAACCGACGTGACGTCACTTAAAAATAGTATTAACTAAATTCTAAACAAAAACTTGGTGTTAATGTAATCATAAGGAAACTGTGACTGTTTAATGTCAAAATATTTAATGTTAAAAAAAAGTTTAATGTATATGATACCTTATACATTTGAGGAATGGATTAACGTACAAAAACGTGCCAACAGAAGCTTTTTAATTTTAGCAAATGTGTATGCGGTGATCTTTAGTCTAAATTATTATAGTAATTTATTTTATAGTCCGGAGGTGTCCATGAATAATTAGATAATGATATTTGAAATCGAGCGAATTTGCGGATGAACGTATGCCTACAAAAAAAATTACAGTGCTTTTAAGTTAAATAACTCGCTATTCGCTGATACAGAATCTAGTTCTTTATACTCTTCCGGAGCATTGACAAAATGGAGCAATATCGTATGCGCCACGTTCTTTCTGAATCATAGTATCGCAGCACGTGACTGCTCTGTATGAAAATATTAAAATGGAGTTTTATTCCTAAATTATTTTGCTTATTTATTTTTATTTATTATTTTTACTTTAACAAATAACCTTAATGCTTAATGCTCAATGCATGCCAGTCAACTTAAGTGTAGTATGAAAAATAGCGGGAGCCTATTACGGTATGTAGTGCCATACTAGAGAAGAAAAAAATCAAAACAATATACCTAAAGGTAATGAAATATGTGTAATGCTAAAAAATTTAAATGAAAAAATCGTTAGTTAGCTTAGCGTAGCGTTATCATTTTTGCCTAATTTGATGATTTTTAAAGATACTGATTTCAACGTCATTCAATACCAGTTTACTATTCAATCTTATAAAGCTCTAAATAAATTTTACTTGGTTCATTATTAATTAATTAAGTTATTTACCTTTAATTTTTTTCACAATAGGTGAACTTAATGCCTAGTGGCATTCTCTACCAGTCAACCTTTGAAGACGTAATAAATTTGCAGTAGTTAATTTAGTGCGAGTTTAGTTCTTAATTAGTGTTATAAATGAGAGAATAAGTGTGTTAGACAATTATGTAAAAACTACCGAACCAATTTTGATGAAATTAAGTAAGGAGATAGGTCAAATCCTAAAGGACGTATGGTAGGCTCTAACACGAATGATGTAGCCGAAGGAGGCTGCAGAGGGAGAGAGAGAAAACAATTAATCCGCTGTAGGAGATGAAGGCATCGGAAGTTTTTTTTTATACTTACAGAATAGCAAACGAGCATGGAGGCCACCTGTCCACATCTCAGGTTGTGGATGCCTAGCTATTTCTGAGGACCAAGTTAGAATGCCTCCTGTCCAGTGTCTTCTGCCTAACTACACCCTTCAAATCGAAACACAGCATCTCTCACACTGCTCCTTATGGCAGAAATAGGTGAAGCGGTGGTGCCTTCGACATAAGACTCTACCACCATCGAAATGATTTACAATTTCTCCTACTGCTAAAATTCAGGACTATGCGGTGAACGCGGGGATGACTACGGTCGCGTGTATAGTTTTCGAAGCAGCGCGCAATGTTCCGGTGCACTTCTCAGAAGTAGATAGAAAGGAGAAACTCTAGTTGCATCTCATCAATGGGAAGGGATCCTCAAATGAGGACCAACTCAGTCAGGGCCATGGAAGAATGTGGATACGTGGCCTCTTTTGCTCTTTTGTATGCGTCGTCCTGTATTATATTTGGTATGTTAGTTAAAATCGATCTTTTTATTATTACTCATTTGCAGCGACAAAGTTTATCTACATCCGAAGAATATTTTAAGGAATGATTGTTAACAAGACCTGAAGTAGTCGAAGGGTCTCACTCGCAACGTCTCAATTTTGAAACAGAGTAGGTCCGCCGAGGTCCGGAGGTTTTACGACCAATATTATTAAGCTATAAACCATAAAGGCTCCCCGCTTTATAAACGCTAAAACAAAACACGACCGCATATTTCTCCTTTATACACTCCAAGTTACATTACGTCACGAAACCAAATGAATTGAGATTTTTGCGAAATCCCTTTAATCTCTAACAAAGCTTTAGTAAGAACAGTCGGCGTTATAATGGAAATCTCGTGAGTCGATCGACGCTTAATTGTTACGCTAGAAAGTACTCAGGTCACGCGTTGCTACCTAGGCCTTCTGTTGTTGACACGCAATTTATTATAGACATTAACGCGATATAAACCTAGCCTGACTGAATTTTCTTTTTAATCCGAAACTATGTGAGATCTAGAAAATCGGAATGAATTATCTTTTAGATTACATTGATTAATTATAAAGTAATTGAGACGTTGACAGAGATTAATGTACAATAAATTTATTTATTAATCAGGTGTGTATCAACAATTAGTATTATCTGTAAAGATAAATGGTTAGAAACATGGAATCAGAAATTAAGAATCAGGAAATGAATGATCAACAAATAAATGTAAGAGTGGTCAAAGTGATTTGTGGAGAGAATTAATTAACTGTGCGTACAAATACGCGTCTGTCTATGTGATTTACGAGTACGTGCAGCGATCAAAAACAGCTAACGAAGCAATTAGGAGTTTTCAGTTCGATATACGAGAACCTATGGATAGAAGTAGGTTGTGGCTTCGTCCGCTTTTAACTTTGTTAACATTTTATGGAAAGTAAGATCGCCAAAGTTTTTTTTAACTTGAACCTTATTCGTATTTTTTTTCTGCTTGTATCCATGACTTATACGAAAACTATTTTCCCTCGGGTATTCACTCTGCAAGTTAGGTAAAGCTAAGAGAAATTTTGCCTGACGTTCCGAATCGTTTCGTGCATGATTTCTCGCAAATTGATGGAAATGGATCGCGCGGTTTTTTGCTAATGCTGCAGTGAGGAAGCGATTTACTAACTGAATTCTTACGCGAATGTACAGGCAGTCAAAATTTGAACGTTATGTATTAAAATGTTACTTATTGAATGCGACTGTGAAACGATACTGATATGGTATATGGTATGATATAATAAGCTAACGTTCCAACGTTACACGTTTTGTCTACATGCTTTTCCTTCTTTAATGAACTAAAAGTCACTGCAATATACAAATCTCATGGGCGATCAATTCACGCAGATTGAAAAGTTGATTTCAGCCGAATAAGTAAAGTTATCGACGCCGGTCGGAATGTAAGCAAAGTTACATAGTTGCTCCCGCAACCAGACATAGTTCGCCACTAGATCGGTGACCGCAAATGTTGAACTCCATAGTTACTAAGGCGATATTAGAATGCAATATTACTTTTGTCATTACTGACGACCTCCTCAATCTATTAAAACCACTGTTTGATGGAATATACAACGTAAACTCTTAAAAAAATTTAATTCTTTATTAATTTTTAAGAAATTAGTTTTAACCTTTAGTTTGTTAAACGAATCTTCTCTGAATCAAATGCCACTAAAACAAAAATCAGATTTATGATCGGCTTACGCGGATTGAAAGGTCGATTCAAGCTTAACTAGAGAGTAAGTGAATAACTCCCTCAGTTGTCGACAGTTGGAATTTGAGAAAAGTTTGTTGCGGGTGCCGGACACAGCTAGCCACTCGACCGGTAACCGCAACTGTCGAAATCTATGGCCAATCTTGTACCACTAGAATGTAATCTATATCGTATTGCGGGATCATCTGATATTTAGTCTTTAAACAACATTGTTTTATCAACTTTATATATATACTTCGTGTTTCAAGGTTCATCTTTTCGAAGAAGTTTTACTCAAATCTATAGGTAACGTCAGTTACATTACATTAAATAAATAACAATATAAGCAGAACCAAATGTTACATCAACGTAGAAATTCACTTGGCAATCTGTGTACGTCGATTGAAAAGTTGATTCTACCCGAATAAGCAAAGTTGCTCTCTCGATTGTCGACAGTCGGAATTTAAGTAAAGTTTGTTGCGGGTTCCAGACGTAGCTAGGCACTTGATCGGTGACCGCAAATACTGAACTCTGCGACTAATTAGGTGTTATTTGAATGTATCTACGCTTTTATCGCAAAGGAACTTTTGGTGTAACTGAATATGGCTGATTCTGTGCGTTTAGATTTGTAAGGAAATAAGTCAAAGCTGTCAGTTAAAGTTTTGGAAATTGATTCAGAAATGTCGTTGACTTTTATCCCTCTTAAACACAGTCAGTTATAATATTTCATAAAGAATTTTAAGATAGAGTACATCTAATCAGTACATCAGTTCTAAAAGTACTTACATGCGGGGAGTTAGTCAGTCAAAAATGCTAACCATATCTAGGTGCTTAGTCCCCGATCAGTTTATACCTACGAGATAATTCGAACCTCGTCAGTGAACACTATGAAATTCTGAAATCCGAGGAGTGACTGTTTCCGGAAACGGCAACAAACTCACTTAGTTCAAATCCACACTTCGTCCACAACCGGCGGAGTAACTTTACGTTTGATTTAAAACTTTTTGATCCGTATTAACGGGATTTTCGACTGTTGCTACATATAATGCGCTTTGCTTGACAGCGTACTCTAACAGTTAAGTTTTTTTCCTATATCATTATTTTCCAGTATTTTATCATAATTAAGTATTCATTAGAAATAAGTGATATCCTAGTGGTTAAGAATGTCGACCCCAGGCTCCGTTTTTAGAAATAAATTATCACTCAGTTTAAAAGTGCATAGACCTGAATGAAACCTGAATGCCTGAGAGTTCACCATAATTTGCTTAAAGGCATGTGAAATGTTTTAATTCGTACTTGGCCCGCGTAGTGGGCTGTGGCCAAAGACACCTATCACAGTAGAGAATCGTACCCAACAGTGAGACAATAATGGGTTAGTGATGTGTTAGCACTACAATGTGGTAGTCTAATGTCGAAGGCTCGCCTGTAGTGTCACCACCGCTGCACCTATTTCTGGCGCAAAGCAGCAGTTTGTTTTGGTTCAAAGGGTGCAGTTAGGCACACACACACAATTGGCAACAAATTTTATTTTAATATTATGGCGCGTTTAATCGAAATATAAGACATTCAGTAAAATAAACTTTTTAGTAATAGGTTTTTTGGTAAAGATTTTCAGTCATTTTCATAGGTGGCGAGATTATGAGAGCATAGATTTATGTCAATGGATATTTAGAAATTCCAAATTGCGACGGTCCACATGTGGCAGATTTCAGTACAAAATACTACTGTATAAAGTTGAATTATCATATTACATCATTAATTATTTATTTATTTATTTATTTCCTCTTACAACTTACATCACAGGCAGCCCAATTCGTTAGTGTAATTTACTTGTTACAATATTATATTACGTGCTATTATCCGGCACACACAGCCTCAGCTCTTCTAAAATAGCTGGGTTGTGCCTTTTACCCCGCAGCACCAAAAGTA
>DWKW01000886.1:0-14244 GCA_018250115.1 Doberes anticus
TCTCCTGATGTGCCTATAAAGGTCCTCAAATATACAAGAGCGACAATGAAACATGGTGTCGGAATATAATTTCAGTAAAAACTGCTAATATACAAAAAAAAATGAGCTTACAATAATTTTGACACTTCAATGTGACAATGACCTCAAACATATCGCCGTCATAAATATTCAATACATCTCTGTTAGCCTGGCCAGCAAACAGCCCTGATTTAAATCTAAAAATAGAATACATTTGGTTTAAAGTAAAAAAATAAAATTTCTCATAAGCTGTGGAACAATTTAAACAAAACATTAATGTCGAGACATCGCAAACAAATTACCATGTATTAGTAAAGTCTAATAAATAAAATAAACAATATGGAATATTGTTACCCTTTTACAGAGAGCTTAAGTATGAAAACAGAACATATGTCTTCTATATGAGGAGTATGTAGTAGAAGAGCATGTATAAGAGATTATCATCATCATCCCATTATTGTCCCACTGCTGGGCACAGCTCTTCTTTCAGATATGATAGAGTTTAGGTCATAGTCCACAGGCCAAAATTTTTAATAGAAAATATGACCAGAAATAGAGGTGCGTGCCCTGATTTGAACCTCAACACACCATAGCGGGTCGAAATGCTTAACCACTAGGCTATTACTCACTAATATACATGAGAGATAAGTGTGTCTAAAGAATATAATTGAAAAGAAAAAGAAAGGTTGTACATATAAGAGAGATGAAGTTGAAAAATGAAAAATTTACATGTCACTGAAGTTTTATAGGTGTATAAAATTTTAGCTAAATCACATGGCAGCAAGTTCTTGAAAAATGGAGTACAATTTTTTATTCAAAAGAAACTCAGAAACTCCAAAAACTCAGAAAAAAAAACAGAAAGAAAAAGAAACTGACTTGTATGTCATGACGCAATTTAGGATATTAGCAATTAAAGAACTTGTAAACACTGATTTTAAACTTTACGAAAGGATTGTGATAGTCATATTTATGAAAAAAAATTGTGATATTCTGTGTAATATGCTAAATAAATGTACCTTTTACTCCTTTCACTTAATTCTGCATAGCTTATTCTAACAAAACCCTACCCTATACCGGTTCAAGACTTGAGACACACTATTAAATGTTTGTTATGTAAACAACACCACTTCCTTGTGATTGTAACAAGCTAGGAAGTTACCTAAGTAGATACTTCATGTTGGTGTGAATGTGTGTTTTTCACTCATTGGTGTTAGATAAGCATAAAGTCTATTTGATATGTCATGTAGTGACAAGACGTTTTTTGCATACACGTAATCAAAATTTGTTCTGAAGCAGTGTATTCATCATTACATTTTATTTTTCAACTGATCTGCTAAGGCATGTTGACTTATGTAATTGGCTTGATCGCTGTGGGTCAATGGGAAATCATCAGCATGTTCAGGTAGTATTAATTGGTTCAATTGTCCTGTGTAAGTGTAGTGATAGTCTAACAGAGTACTGTAGTACATTTATCATCCTACTGTCATTGTCAGAACGATTAAAAAAACTGACAGTTCATGGCATTCATCTGAGTTTCTAACCTCACTTCACTAGTAACCAACTTAGATTCTAACTTAACTATGGTAGGTTGGAAACTATTATGATTACCCCAAGAATACCAAAATGTAATATCAAAAGGTTTATCTGTCACAAAAAGCTTCTACTATTTACCTTTTTTACTTGGGGATATTTCCATGGAAGCTCCACCATCAAAAGGCACAAGATTTATGCTAGACTCCAAGTAACTAAAACACCAGTTTGTTCCTTTGTGTACCATTTATCAAGAGGAATGGTACACTTTTGTATTACACATACTGTTTACCTACAACTTTAATTCTCTCACAAAGGCAGAACACTGATGAAATTCAGGATAAGCTTTTAGAAAAAATACTATATAATAGCTTTTTTTTTTACATAGCTCTGTGTCTTGTTTTCTATGTCAGAACTATGCACAGCCCACGAGAAAAACATAGATTACAAAAAACATCAATAAAGGTCGAAAAATAATGAAGTGATTAATATAATATAATATATATAATAAATCTAAGTTGTTGTGTGATGATGATGCTTCGAAATTTTCACGTGTATTAACGGATTCGGAGATCACTAAATTAATTAGTTTTTAAAAAATATCTTCCATATACAGATGGAGCCCCGCCACAAATTAATCTTGTAAATTTAGATGTTAGATACATTTTAATTTATGGTTTAAATATTATTGATAATGGTATGGACCCTTCTGTGTGTGAGTCCGTCTCACACTTGGCCAGTTTTTAAAACAGAAAACTTAGATGCCATCAAACAATGCTAATGATGAATCAAGATCAATAATTATATAGTAGTAACAGTTTTGAAAACAGATCATCTAGAATTACCTATTTCAAAGAAATTACATAAGAAACGCTTTGTTTGTAAATTAACCTTTTAACAATTTAAATGGTATAATAGTGGCATAATGAAGTGCAACCAATTAATGTAATTAAGTACTGAACAGTTGTGCTTTAGAGACTTATAGTTGCCCTATTTACAAAGATATATAAAAATAAAGTATTTGTCACCACAAGGAAAATTTATAATTCTATTTGTTTGATAATAAGAATGAAAAGTGGGAACTGACTGGACTTGTAAATTAATTTAGTCCATACTGTTATAAAATTGTAATGAGACTGTTTCTGTACATTGAAGATAAATATTGTCATGTATGTGGGAGGCCAATTACACAAACTTTTTATATTTGTTTTTTAAACTTATATGTGGCGGAATTAAATCCTGCCATAATAAGATTGGCTGAGTAGAACATAAAATATGGCTTGACCCTTTTGTTGTATCTGGTGTCATATATTTGAATCTCAATTGATATAATTGTGGTATTATCACTGTGTAATAAAATTATGATTGCATTATTAGATTAACAGTAAATATCAGATGATCTGATATCATTTAACTATAATGAATGATTGAACTATAAATTAAAACCCCAGAACGCTTTGCTCTTAAAAAAGGCGTTGTTCTTTTTTTGGAATACGCGTACGATACCGTACTGCGTAATTATTGTCGATATTCACAAAAATCTAAAAATACCAGTTTTTTATTCAAAACAGTCAGTCATAACAAAACTACGTAATTTAAAGCTGATAAAGAGAAAAAGATATAGTACGGAAAATAACTGAATATTTTCCGCCTTATCTACCGTAACTTATCCGCGCGATAAAAAGTTAAATATTCGTGATAAATATTATAACTTCACTAATTAAAACTTATTTAGTGAACTTACTTAGTTCATGAATTCATCACTTTATAGACAGAATTATTTTTATTTGTATCAGCTCGAACGACAGTCCAAAACGAATCGGGAGATAACAAAAAGTGTAATGCAATTTCAATTTCGAATAACGGCAGTTTTTACGAAATAATATTTTCAGCAGTCCGTTGCCAGTTCACCAGATTATTAAATTTCTTAATTTCTATGCGTAAATAATGTTAATTAAATACTAGATACTTACTTTTAGTCGTGTAAGATTTCCATCCCGTGCAGCGTTGAAAACGTTTGATACGGCTGTTTTGAAATCCATGATGGTTCTCTTTAAAACGTAAATCACACAATAATTTGATTCTCACTTTTATAACAGCACTTTTTTCTTGAGAATAATCATTTGAAAACACACTGTTACACGTTACAAATCAAAGCAACCAATTAGTACTTCAAAACACTCCAATACTGTACAGTCGTTTACTGTCGAACAGCTGCAGCGCGACAATCACATTTTCCATCAAAAATCTAAATTCCATAGATAAAATATATTTCAGCCATAGACAATAATATCTTTTATTCCTCAAATTTTATATCTATGGACTTTAAGACTTTCCGTACATTAAATACACTTTGTACATTAAACGGCCAACGGTGATAGAAGGTAGTTTAACTCTTCCGTGGCTATTAGACAATCTCTTGATTTTGAGCTCCTTTGGTTTGTTTTGTTTTAACGAGTTCTATACTATTGGTAACAGGGTCAGACGATCCAGCCGGGGAAAAAACACGTTTAACTGTTATAAGTTGAAATGTTTTCTTTTTTTAAATTACGCGTGTGCTTCTTTAATCACTAATTCGCCTCACCATTGTAGACCGAGAATACCAGACGTGTTATATTTCAGAACTATGAGTGATAACTATGAGAGCTATGAGTATGAATCTTTATTGAATTGTAATAAATGTATTATTGAGATGATTAGAGATCATACGACATTTTTAAGTAGAATAATTTACAGTTTCAATTTTATTTCTACTTTTAACTTGACATATTTTAAAATTTATTTTTATTTATGAATTTCATTTTCGTTTATAAAACTGTGCGTAATTTTTTACGAATAAAGTGTAATCAATTTCAATATTTACTAGAAAAAAGATTTAGATTTCTAATTGATAAATAATGATGTTTTTGAACGTTAAGCGCCACAGATAAATCTTAAGTACCTCTTTGCCGCCGGGCAGCGATGAATGAACGAATGATGGATGGATGGATGACATGACACCGAACAAAAATTGCGGCGTGGATTTAATGATCAAAATCTGCTAAATAGAAGCTGTTTCACGTTCAATGCGTAGAAATTACAATAAAATTTGTTTCATTAGTTTTTATCGTCACTGACGGTTGTATTGAAAAGTTGTGTATGCCACGATAATGACTGATAATTCAAAAGTTTTTAGGAAAAGTTTGTGCATATCATTGTCTGTAGAGCATAGTCGTGGCTCGGCCGTGTTTAGTGTGTTATAGCGTTTGAGAGATAGTTGGAAATGGTGTCGGAAGTGTTTGGTTTTAACGGATATAAAGAAAACTTTATTTGATTGTGTGTTTGAGGGCACTACTTGTCGTGTCAATATGTATCCAACGTCGACGCGGCACCCGGGCGCCGCGGTAAGGGTTTGTGTTTGTTTTTCTATCTGTTCTAAGCTTTAATTGTTTTTCTATACAGACGATCATGAATATGAGTAGCTTTTTTTTAATTTACTACCAGCTGTGACTTTTTTATTGTGTTTGATATGTTATTTTAGGGACCACAGCCCACAGGTGGGCCTATAAAGTTTACTATAGCGGATTCGTTAGAACGAATCAAAGAGGAATTCAACTTCTTACAAGCACAATATCATTCGTAAGTTATTTTAACATTTCTACCAGAAAATATTACAAATATTAAAATACATGAACAACAAATTTGGACTGTTATCAGTACAGATCCTTCGCTGCAATGAAAAGTTTAAGAAGGTTGTATAATTCAATATGTCTTATCCTATACTTGTATTTTGTTATTTCAGATTAAAGTTAGAATATGAAAAACAGGCTAGCGAAAAAACAGAAATGCAGAGGCATTATGTTATGGTAATTTTTACTTATAATGTTTTTAATTGCTGAAATTCAAAATTAATTTTAATTTGGTATAAATAATGCTATGCTAATTGTGTTGTTTCTGTTTACAGTATTATGAAATGTCATATGGGCTTAATGTTGAAATGCATAAACAGGTAAGTTATCTTTTAAAATACATTTAGTTAATAATAAAGAAAAAGGAGTATTTCTAAATATCGCACAAGCAGAAGAAAGCATAATCAGACTTGTGTATGAAGTTGAAAACTATGTGGAGAAGGTCTTGACCAGTACCTCAAGAATAACTTCAAGGTAAAACTGTTACAAAACTATTATCATACCTCCTGCCATTAAACAATAGTTATGCTGATTGTCCTAGAAAGATGTCAGGGTTCTCTCAAGAATGTTGGTCCCACAAATTTATAGTACTGATCTGCTGACATTGCAAATACTGTCACATTTTACATGAACATATTATAATTGTTTCACATAGGTCAATTTATAGTTTGAAAATGGCAGTGACACATTTACTCATCAAATACCAAAAAGTTTAAGAGATCCTATTTGTGTCTATAGTATGTGATATTACATTTTGATCAAATGCTGCCGTAAGTTTTTTTTTAAAAGCTATTGCTATTTGTTTACAAACATCTGTGCCACATGATGCTAATGGATAATTCAATTAATCCACAGTCATGCAAGATCAAATAGACACACTGACACTTTAAACCCAAAAATGAGGCAATTGAATCAAAGTTCTGTCTTTTCAGCAGTTGGAAATGTGTTAATTACTTTAAAAATATTTTTTTCCCTGCCACAGACGGAGATTGCAAAAAGGCTCAGCGCTATAATAGGGCAAGTGTTGCCATTCCTAGCACAAGAGCATCAGCAGCAAGTCGCATCAGCCGTCGAGAGAGCTAAGCAGGTCACTATGTCTGAACTTAATGCTATCATAGGGGTAAGTAGTAATACCACCATATACCCTAAAGTTGCCGACTTATGGCTCTGGTACTTCCCTCTTCTTCTCTACTTTCTGTCTTTTCTTTTAACTATCCTATAATCTTTTGACAGGTACTGTTAGATGCTACCCTGGTAGGACTATTGTTCAGTTGCTATTACAATTTTTTGTGTTGTTCATCTAAATACTTATACTTTTTTTTCTCTACAACTGCTTCTTTTTCATTAATATTCAACATCATTATGCCTCTACTATTTCGCCTTTACAAGTAAATGAGAACTTTAAAATTTTTAGCTTCAGTATATTACGACTGAAATGTTAAGATTTGCTTGTTATATATTGTAAATAAAGTTAAACTGAGGTATATTCATAAAACTTTATGACCCTTCCCATACTTTAAATTTGAATTAATAAACACCACACTTTTGATGCAAATATATACTGCATTAAAAAGTAGATTACATATGTATGTTATGTAAGGGCAAGATTTCTTTCTTTGTAACTAAATTAATAAATTCCAGTTTAATTCCATAGAGAAAAGCTTATAGGTACTTGTATTTAACAAATTTGTTGATGTAATTCAGCGTTGTTATTTAATGTTGTCCGCAGCAACAACAACAACAGGGCCTCCAGCAACTTCTTGTAAGTCTAGACATCTGTTGTGCTTGGTTATCATTTGTTGTTTTGTGATTAACACTTATTTTTTTTCTCTTGTTTTGCTATCTTTTTATAATTTTGTTGTACAGATGGCCAGTTACATTTATCATTTACATTCCCCTATATCAATTTTCATCTATGAAGTCAAAATTTCATTGCATAAAACTAAATATTGATATGCAAACACATTTTATAATGATCTACAGTTTGCAGTTTTTCTTTTTGGTAAAATTATTTATAATTTATTAATTAATTATAATTAAAATTAATTAATTTGGTGTTTGAGAAATAGTAGAACTGCTAAGTAATTTAAAGTATATCAAGTACTATTAGACCACTCATTTCTGTACTTGCTGATGGTTTATATGTAGACAGAAAATTGGCAATGTCCAATAGAATCAGGAGTAACAAGACTACATAAGCTCCAATATATCCAACAGCGTCAGGCCCTATATTGCTAATTTCACATTCTTTACTTATGTCATAATACTACCTATATCAGACTATATGGGGATTTGGGTATTTACCAGTAACTTACTTCATTTAATATTCATCGATTTTCCGCCATAGGCCACGGCATACTTTCTAATTATAGTTGATATGCATTATTAAATCTTGATCGATTTACCGACAAAGTGGTAGGGAAGAAGTAATTGAGTTAAGGACAAAATACTATTAACGTAAAACCTTTGGACTGCTTTGTAAATGTCCAGACGATATATGCTTGTCCCTTTATGAAGTCAAAGATTTGAGAAAATTGACGTATTCAGGCTATAGTCGACATTACACACACCTTGGGGAACATTATGATTATGATGTGTACTAGAAGTGTTTGCTACGAATAAATATCTATATAAGGTGGTACTCAAGTAGAACTGGCGTCTTTTGTCGGGTATTCATCGTGGCTAGTAATGAACCAGCTAATTCGTCTAACCAAACAAACGGTTTGTACGTCCTATTAATGTAACTTTTCACTTCATAATCTTAGTCTTCAGTCCCACTTTCCAAATTGACCTACCAGGTGCCTACCTACCTACCTACTTGGTGCAGCCAAGTCTTCCTCATGAAGGTGCGATCTGAGCTGGGCGTACGGCCCAAGTTGCGACTGTAGATACGTAGCGCCTTCTGCGCCATAAGTTTGCCTGCTGATTGTACCTTGACTTTTTTTATTGTACACGAGCAGGGATGGATTTACTCGTCAATAATGTTTGATTGATCGCGTACTTGAGGACATAAAAGATCATCCTCTTATTTTTCGAAAGTATAATTAAATTATCAAATGCTTTAAAAGTAAAGGAAAACATCGTTAGGAAACCTGCATGCCTAAGAGTTCTCTTTAATGTTATCAATAGTATGTGAAGTAAATCCCCACTTGGCCTGCTTGATGGACTATGGCCTAAATCCTCTCATCTCTGGAAGAAGACCTGTGCCAGCAGCGAGACAATTATGGGCTGATGATTGTGATGATGACTCTTAATGCAGGAAAAACAGCAGAGCAGTCGGTCATCGTACATTTATTATTTGCGTCTATTTTCCGGATATCCTGACTAAGTGTTGCACCTAAACGTAGTCATTATTATTTCACGAACCGTATTTAATTACGTTAGTTACCAAATTAATTTTGCGTTATTGTACATTCATAAAACCTAAACAATCAAATGTAACTGGCCATCAAATATAACAACAGTTTTTTATCGTCGTTCCGAAAAAACTAATTGGATATAGCTACTTAATATCTCTTTCTCACGTCACATTTTCCAAGCACTGGATTGTTGATGCAGGGTTGCCAAAATATTTCACGAATAATTAATCGGTAGACATATGAATATATATATACAGAAATTTCAATAAATATTATTTATTTTAGAAAGAAAGATTTCAATAATTAAATAATACTTTAAAAAAATTATCATAACACTTCAATGATATGCAACTAAGCAAATGTTACAGCAGAATTCACCAAATATAATGTGAAAGTTCGAATAAATAGCGTGAGATAAACGTCGCTGGGTTTTGACAATAACACTTAAATTACAACAAATCCACAAGGTGAAGATTAATTGTCGTGTGACTAGCATTACATTTTACTAAAACTATGCTAAGACACCGATTACACATTGGTCTAGCGTTCTGGCCCTGAGTTGGCTGTCTGTGTAATGGTCATTAAAAGTCAGTGTTGCGTTAAATGGCGCTGCAATTTGCTTAAACCTGTACCATCCTTCCAGACTAACGATGCCCATGGGGACACCATGGAAGTATATTTAGAAGACAAGGAGATCTGATACAAAAGCAATAATTATACTAGCTATAATCTTATTTGTTTCTAGGAAAAATTTTACACAATTATTTTCTAGTGTACATTATCATTTTTTATTCCATCAAGAATGATGAATATTTTACGGAATTGGTGGAAAAGTAAGGATACAAACTTGATAATTGGCAACCCTGATCGTATGCACAATACTTGATTATGTTCGCTTTACGATCATTTAACGTCACCTAACTTTGTAGTAATGTGTGTAGGTATTTTTTAGTTTTCGTTCATCACAATTTGCATTTTAATTATTTTTTTGCAGCTTCGTTAAACCTGTTTTATTTTCTGTAGTCTTTTTTTAACCATTGGTGTCTATGTTATAGAATTATTATGTATCTTTGTAAAAATAGTATGTAAAATAGGAATAATTATTAATAACAATTTTTGAATAACAAATAAGAACATGTAATCTCAGAGATATCCCGTACGCAGCAGTGGAAAAACAATGGATTGATGATAAACAAATAAATAACTTCTCACTCACATATGTACAATACAATAGGCGGTTTAGACATACACTAAGAACTCCAAACAATCCAGGCCAGTCACAGATATCTAAATTTATCATTCAAATTAGCGGGATAGCCGCTGGGAAACGTACCTAGGACCTCTTAACAGTAGACCGGCATGTTGACTGCTGTGCTGTTGATATGGGTCGTCAATTATGAAGAAATAAATGAATAAAGTTAAGAAGGATTAAAAAAAACTTTGTAGTTAAAATATGTTCTCTTATAATCTACGTACGGCACGGTCAATTAACCACCTAAAAATGAAATTCTATAATAACAAAAAAAAAAAATATTATGTAACAACAAATTAACCTCTACTTCTTGCCAAATTTCCTGATTTTAGGTCAATGGTTTGCGTGCGTGCATTTATTTGCGTTGTCACATATTTGTATAAAGCACGAACTGTACGAAGCAAGATTACCAGTTTTTTACAGCTTGTTTTGTATCAATTGTGATACTTATGTTATCCACACTGGTATGCACATATAATTGCAGATTATTATCGTAATCAGGGACCTTAGTATTAACAAATGTAGAAAACTTTACAGGGAATAGTATTACGCCTTGCGGCAGAGCAGATTAATATCAGCTCGTTTTGATGTTTATGCTCCTAAACGAATTGATTACTGGCGACTTCGAAGATAGGATGAAACTTATTTCGTACTGAGGATGAGGATTTCGTGGTCGAAAAGCATTCGAAACGTTGACAAGCATCACCACCGTCTAATTTTCTCTAAACTATCCCGCGACGTATCTCGTTGATAATTTTGACAAGGGTACTGATGGAGCTGTGACCAGGATGATACCCAGACGTACACAGCAGGTGGTATTTAAAATATGTGAGATATGTTTATGTACACAGACTTCCCAAACTTTCGAGAGGATAGGGAGATTATATAGGTTAGGCAAATGTAGCAAGGTCTGGGTATAGATAAGATATAGGCTTATACTGACTGGACAGCACAGGTTGATCGGCTTTATTTAACGGACGTACATAAGCTCGTACGTACCGGACATCAATGAAAAATTGATGATGTGAGCGATTCTCGGCAGCAAACAACTTATTAGGATCGATATCATCCCCATTAATCTTATAACATCCCACAGCTTCTGATATAGCTTTGTATAGTCTTATATATAGCCTTTCCAATCTCACCGTTGCGTACAGGAAAACTGAAACAACTAAAGCAAATTGAAAAGCCACAATGTTAGGAGATCGCAAGGATGAAATTGAAGGCGCTTTTGTGATGCATAAACGATTCTTAGGAGGAAGTGTTGATAAAATGATGATCAATATCATCTAAAGCAGGAAAAGATTTATTTTTCGATACGGTTAATCTACAGATATCAATGGATTTTCTAATATTTCCGCGCGTCAGCGGACGAAGAATTGATAATATTATGGATATTATTCGTATCTTTTACCAGCAGCGTAGTCATCGGCAAATGGAACCATTTTTTATGCTTACTGCTGGTTTCTAACAGGCTGAAAAGGTTTAGCCTAGGGTATTTTAAATGTTAATAGAAATGTATAAAACAAATATTTTCCTGTTTAGTTTCCGTCAACTTCAATGCACTTTTTAGAATTCTCATAAAGGGCTTTGAACACAGTAAAATTATTATAAATAAACGTTTACTGCCGACTCCACTTCATCATCCGAATATTTTCTTTTCGAAAACTTTTTTAAATAGGGAAAGAGACTTCCTCCTCGCTGATATCACGGGAGGCCAGGTCTGGATGGTTGATTTCTTCAAATCCAGTCTCGGCCAGGGCACGCCTTGTAGCTCTTGCACTGCGTATATAATAAAAATAATAACGTTTCACATTCATAGCCCCACAGTACGATTTAACTTGTGTCGTGGGTGCCATAGACACACACAGAAACAAGCACACAAGCGTATGGGTGTATTTTCCAGCAAAAACAGGACTCCTTTCGCCAGAATGCTCTTTCCCAGAATGACCCTTGCTAATGCCTATGGCTTCAGCTATTTGCCACAACTTAATTCGCCGATCATCTAGAACAATTTTTTTTTTTTTACTTTTCAATATTTTTCTTGGTAACGGCATTGTTTTAACGTGCCGTAACCTGGGATCATCTTCCAGCGACTGCTCTTGAACTCTCGGCTCCAATGTTTTATAGTGGCAGATGTAGGTCCAGACACCTTTTTAACTGGAAACGTCTTTTCAAATATTTCCGTCGGCGTTTTGTGAGGAATTTTCAGTACTCCATTTTTGTACAATTCGGCGATTACCAAAAGTGTAATGATGGTAATAACATGAAATTTAGTACCTTCACTGCTGAGAATATTCGCAATTAGTGAAAGATCTAGACTCAAAACTTCTCACCTGCCCCTCGTAGGTTTAATAAGGCATTAAATTAAGCTAAACCTATATTAAACTTGTGGCAGTATTATAAACAAGGTTTTAACGCTGTGAAGAAATAAAATTATTAATTACGATTTTTGCTGTGATACGAGTTTTAAGACAACTTCAGAACTATTTGAGGTTGGATGCAGATGTCCATGCGCTGTAGGCCATTCCCCACATAAAAAAATAATAATGGGCTGTGGTGACCAATTAACATCAGGTGGCCTGCATGTTCTAAGTTGTAACGCCTCATATCTGAGTTGCGATCTGAACCTCTTTAGTTGCACTTTCAGACGGACTGTTTGCGTTTACAATAAAAATAAGTGTAAAGGTGCCGCCGCAATAGTCAGGCCTTGAACAGAAAGTTCACCTGTCTGTTACTAGTGTACTTTTGATGGTGGTAGAGCCTTATGCCGAAGGGTCGCCTGCGGTGGCACCACAACTGCATCTATTTCTGCCGGTAAGTAGCAGTGTGACCACTGTTGTGTTTCAGTTTGAAGGATGTAGTTAGGCAGAAGATACTGGACAGGAAGCATTCCAACTTAGTCGTCTGGAGTAGCAACGCATCCACTTACAACCTACTTACAATAGGACATAGGATAAAAACTAGTAGAATTATTTAATTAACGATTTCATCAAAGATTGACTTACACTACATTTTGGGGCGCAACGTTGCCGACGTTGGATGACGGTGCATACTATACAGGACCTCTTTATAAGCAAATAACAATAGCAATCTCAAGTTTTGTAGACCAATCGTTATATAATCTAGTCAATGCCCTTTTGTAACGTTAGAGCTATTCCCGTGCCTTAACTTCGTAAAAATCCGTTCAGTGAATTGCGCGTAATTTATTTAACCTTTATTGTTTACGAATGAAAACTTGGTAGCATAGGGCGGACTTAATGCCTTGTGACATTCATTGCCAGTCAACCCTTGGTGCTGGTGACGAGATGTGGCAGGCGCTATAAACCTAAAGTAAAAAGACGTATTGTTTGATTAACATTCATCCACTAATTGATTAACATACATGAAATCCATTCTCAAAAACTGTCATATTTATGTGAGAAGGATATGAAATTGAAACAGAGGAAGAAACCAGTAACTATATGGGTAGCCGCTATGCTAGGCAATGTAACATAAGCTTGAAAGGCGTCTTAAGTTTTCGGTCCTGTTTCTTATTATTGCTTTAGTCGTTACTACTCTAACTAAACTAGTTAGGCCTCGTTGGAGATCTCAAGCGTCTTAAAAACGGCAACAGTTCATGTAACTGTAGACCTCCTCATCTCTCATATTTAGAATCGTATGATTTAAACACTTCACCTCTCTTTCGAAGACTCGCAGTCATACCTGTATGGATAGCAGTAATATCATAATATTAATTGTAGCTATTTCTCGTAGCAACAGATCCACGCATCAGCGGGGCTGCCGGTTGGAGTTGGCGGTGCGGGGGCTTTGCTCGGAGCTGGCGGATTGTTGTTCCCAGGCGCGGGACCACCGCCTCCGCACTTACCCCCACCTGCTCATAAGGTAACAAAATTAATATCAGCTGCCTTACTGTCGTCTCTGAAAGATCTTAATCAATACACATGTACAATTATTAATTATAATAAATTTTTGCTTAAGAATGTTACATGATTCTGGATTATAGGAAAAAATGCATAACGCTATGCCAGAACGGAGGTATCTTATCCTATGATGCAAAAACTAAAAAAGATATTGGGTACAGAGCCGGCAATGTAATGTCAACTCTCTAGTGATGCTAACGTCTATATTTTATGCCCATTAACCATCAGTTGGCCTCTCAACTTGAATAAGTTTATTTTTATGAAAGACTTCAAAGTATAGAAGAACTGTTTGAAGTCGTCAAAAGGTTAACACCAAGATTTGAAGATACCTCCGCGATTTCACTACTGCCAAACCTAGCATTACACTAACCTTACTAATTTATCGCTCAATTGTAGGTGGAACTTCCACCACCAACGGACATCAAGCCGCCAGTCCTACCAGGCGGGCCAGCCCCACCCCCTCTGCTGCCACAACAGCCGCCACCGCGAGCAGA
>DWKW01000887.1:0-14235 GCA_018250115.1 Doberes anticus
ACCTATCCGAAAAGAAGGCTCGTAAGTGCAGTGAAATTATATAAAAGGTGAAATATAATTTACAGGTTACAGGCTCTTAAGCCCTAGATGTCTATTACGATGGAGAGTTCCGATATCAATTACTTATCTCACAATAGAATACGAAAAGTTAAACAATACTCATTTAACTACAGTTTAACTATTAGTATGTTACAAAAAAGTACAATTCTATCCTAAACAATAATGAAAATCGATATAAACGAAGCACTTGTAATAATGTAACGTCCTTATTCAGTGATGTGTTGTGGAGTCGTGGTACTGGTAATCGTACGCAAAACGTTGTGGCAAATTACGCCTGGTAAGAAGTATGGCAGCACCATATACTCGTTGGGGCGGAATTATTTCTATACAAATCGCGGGGCACTAAGGCACCGCGGTCGACGGGTGTGTTATTCACTGGAAGTGGTAATATTATTGAGTATTTTTTGTAATTTCATATTACATGATATTGTAGTAAAATTTTTGATGACATTATTCTACACCAATCTGTATGGAGCAGCTTGATGAAGTATTTTCCAGACCTCCTCTAGTTGCCGGTTAGGACTCATGCTCAGCAGTGTGGCATTTTCGCCAGTACAACTATATAATTCACTCAACACCTAAGTTAAATATGTTAAAAATAATCAAAATAGAGAATTTTAAAAATCATAACAAAATTAAATCTAAGTCCGCAAAACGCAGCCACATTTGTCTTGATATGAATGGCAATGCTGAACATCGATGAACTGCACATATACTGCGATGTCAACAATCATGTCGTGCGATTAAAACTAGAATTCTACTCATAGAATATTCTGTGCCGTGTGATGCGTAGAATAGCACCCAGACTAGATGGAAGAGATCGTGGCGGTTGTAACAGCCGAAAAAGGGATTATTTCTAGGAGATGGGCAGCAGCGGTTTCCTGAGTGTCGAAAACATCTACTGCAGTGACCACCACGCCATCCAGGCGCGATGCCCATAGCAACCATCCCCTTAATAGGGGACGCCTTTGTCCACCAGTGAATATATGACAACTGAAATAAATTAAAGGTAATTCCAATTTCAAATATTGCTGTGTAGGCGTACCCTTCACTCAGCCACGCTCGTGTCCCTTCCAGTCGCTCACATGCCTTATTATTTCTGTTACGCCCGGTAGCATTTGTTACCCGCACACTACATATTGTATGCGGTTGAATAATAGTCCACAACACACTTGGGGATGAATTTCATTATACCTTCACGTTGAGAGGGAATTTCTTTTGCGGCTACGTTTTTTATTACCATTCTTTTGATTCGTACCGTGTTTAACGGAAGGCTGTTCTTTATCGCTGGCGTAAAATATAAAGCTGACGTTATATCTGAGATAGCGAAGTTCGTGTTTATTAAAGGTATAGGTAGTTTTACGTGAGTTCTAAATGAACCTAGGTGAGTGGTGGCATAGTGGTAAAGTCTCGATACTAACCAAAGTACGCTAACTCGTACGTTAGCGAACTAAGAGTACTATCCAACGGAAAGGAAAAATATCTCCGCGAAAATACCAAAAAGGTGCTATAATAAACAACCGTAAGTCACACGCTTCATCACTTGCTCGTTGCGTCCCTCAAAGCGAATTCTGTAACAGACAATACCCCTCGAAAGGCGGTAAGGGAGCACAATAGACACAATAGGTCACTAAAGGTCGTTATCACAGAGAGAACATACATTACCTGTAAATGAAACTGCTAGTCACCTATAACATTAGTCATTCTGGCATATTTCCGGATAAGGGGGAAGTTTTCGTTAGAAAGATGGAGAATGCTCCGCCATGGTGCTTCAAAGTGAGTTGAGAGACGAGAGTGGGTAGAACCAGTCGGCTGCTATCAAGGGGACTTGGACAAGATTTTACTAATCCACTTTAAGATCGGTAATCCTAATATTTTCTGGATACCTATTACTTCTTTTAACATTTTAGTGTTATGTACATAATTATAAGACGCAAAAAGAGCTCTCCTTCCAATCCAGCAACGCATTAGCAGCTTCTCTGGGGTTGCTCGTGTCTGTAGGCGACGGTGACCACTTACCACCAGGTGGCCCGTCTGCTTGTTTGCTTAGGTTTAGTAAATAAAGAAATTAGGCCCTAGATATTACAGATCACTATATGCAAAATTATCTGTGCCCTACGGTTTCAACCGGGTTACAGTATCATGAAATTATATGGCACAGAGCTTTTACAAAAATATTTTTTCAAATCGGATTATTATCTGTAGAAATTAACGCGTTCAATCAAAAAAATACCACTAACTTCATTATACATAGTATCCATTATACATATGTAGTAGTACAGATACATAGACAGAAAAAATAGACTATTTTATATGTAACATCGGCAATAAATCTGCTATAATATTCAAGTGGCAAATTACACGCTCCATACAAGATGTGTTCCTTAAGCGAATTCAGTAACAGGCGCTCTAAAGGCGGTAAGGAAGCAAGAATAGACACAACTGGTTAATAGAGACCACCATCACAGATATTACATACATTACCTGTAAAAGAAATTGCAAGTGACGAATCAGTTAGTGATTCTGCCATATTATTGAATAAGATGAAAGTTTTGGCGTCAACTTGCGTACATTGAAGAACAGTCTCGGTTACTTACTCAGTCAATTATCTCATGTTCAACATAATGTTACATTTCGTGTTTTGTTTTCTGCAAATGGGTTTAAAAGGTTGTGCAAGAGCAACAATTGCCTCATTAAGCCCTGTAACAGGCAAGGAAGAACACGCATTATCTGTAAACACTGAGGCCTTGTCTGCAAGTCACTGCCAGGAACATTCGTCATCCCGTCATGTTTCCGCGGTTAATAGGGAAATGCTTAGTAGTTTTGAGTTCAAGAGAGAATTCTTAAATTGACCCGTTACTACTTAATAATTCATAAATTATGAAAAAAGCAGTAAAAAAAATGTAGTTTAAATCTGAGACAGGTAACCAGGCTATGGTGAGCAACCCTACGGGCACCCCGTGGTCATAAAAAAAGGTGTAAATGATGGAAACTTTTACAAACTTTTAAGATAGAAATTCATTACGAGATACTAACTATTCAATACATTCACACATAATAATTTAATAGATCAAATCACGTAATAAAGCTATGTATTATTTACCTGTTTGCATGTTTGTCCGTTGTTCGGCAAAGAGGCAAAAACTACGGAAACGATTACAATGGGACTTTTAAGGTATAAAACGAGCGCACAAACAGCTCACAAAGTTGCATCGCAATGGGATGAATGGTATAAACGCATAGGGCCAAACAAAGAAACATTTACTTTTTTATGTAAAAAGACAAGCCGTTTCCCGCGACTGCACCAAAGTTGCACCGTACACTGCTGTGTTTCGGTTTTATGGGTGTTAGACAGAAGACACTGGACAACAGGCTTTCCAACTTAGTCCTCAGGAGTTGCATATCACATATCATATAGGACTTCTGTCTTAGTTGAGGTTTGACGTGGATGTCCAGAGGCTGCAAGAACCACTTAACATAGGTGGTCTGCATGCTCGATTGTTTCTGTTAATATTAAAATATACATACGTGCATATAACATATTATAGAGTGGGGCTAAACTGTCACGGGACTAACATAAAATTTTAATGTATGTAACAGTGCCGCGGGAGTACATCTAGCTATTAATATGAAATCACTTTGTAAGGTATCACTGTCATTAATGACTGAAATAATGGAAAGCTTATAATGGACTGGTTTTAGTGGTACGGCTTTTTCAAACGATAAACCTGTAGGCCTTAGTAATGACTAGGTTTTTAGTGCAACAATGTAGTTTTAATTATAGTTTTATTTGAAATTGTTGGTTGAAAAATGGTTTTTATATTATATAGCTTCGTAAAACATTTCAATACAAATGTAAATTACGGGCTGGCCATAATAGTCATCTGATTTGCCAAAACATCCTCGTGTTCATACCTTCATAAGAAACATCCACAAATTCTAAGTAAAATGTTAACGGTATTCCGAATTCAAACAAATTTCAGGTTGCAGCCACAGATACCACAATCAGATAGTTAGTGAATAATTAACATTCCAGTTGAAACGCGAAACAATCACAGGACCCAAACTGCGGAAATTCGAGTTGGTTGAATTTAAATTCAGCCATAAAAGATTCACCTTAGATCGATCTACTCCGGTTCGGAACGGAGATCAGGACTTTGTTAAATATTAATCAGCACGAATATTCAAGTAATCCAGCAAACTAATTCCAACCTCACCTGGCTTATGTAGTAGTAAAGTTTCCCATGTTAAGACAACTTCTGGTCTTGTAAAAAATAAAAGGATAATCATCATCCCCCAACCTATAGCTATCCCACAGACATGCGCTCCGAAGATAATATCCAAGTGAGGACGGGTGAAATATATCTGTTGAACAATAATAGTTATATAGATATTTCCTTTACTGCTAAGTAATCGACAGTTTTTTTTATGCTGACGGGGTCGTAAACAATCACGCAGGACACCAAATGATAAGTCGTCCCTGCAGCCCACGGACAAGTCCAACCTCAAATGGGACCGATTTCCGAGGTCCGAGGATATCCGAGGTCGTACGTGGATATTATTTCTGTGAACTATGTTGGTATAACACATGTCCAGTGTATTTTGCCTAACCACACCCTTCAAACCGAAAAACGGCTCACACTTGCTTCCTGTAAGCGAGCCTTCAACATAGGACTCCATAGCTTATCGTTTTTTCGCTTCAAGTGGAAAAGTTTCAAGAATTGTTTGACGATGTATTTATTCTATTGTATAATCGTGAAGCAAATTTAGTTAAACTATTGTACTTTCAACTGACCTTAGAAAACATATCACTGATTTACAGCTTGTACTTCGAAGCAAGAACGAAATATCACATAGCTTGCAAAGTGTCATACTTTAAAACCCAAAGAAGTGTAGTCTTCAAACAAAACCATAAAAATACGATTAAAGGGTAAAAAATTAGCTTTCAAAAAATTTATCCCAATTCCGTATGAATAACAAGTCTAAGAAATTGCAGCTACATTTGAGAAAGGGAAGTTATACGCATATGAGAATACGTGACCGCATCTCAATATTCCCAATGCGGTTTACCTAACGAGAACATTGTGTTCTGTGATTTTTACCAGCTCAATAATAACGTATTCTATAGTCAGTGCTGTGACCTCATTATGCTGCATTGGGAAACTGATTAGACTTTTCTAACTGTATTGATAGAGAACTGCGTTTGAAGCTTTGATTACAGAAACGGTTTCGAAACCTCACAAGCTCTATCTTAGCTGTTCATTAAATTTGTGCTACGTACTATAGGTATTGACAAATATCGAAAGAAAGAGAATAAAATTTCTTAACAGCGTAATGTAAAATAACAAACAAACGTAGAATCAAATATTTAAAAGCCCGATAGCAACGCCAACTAGAGATAAACAAATCAAATCATAGAATAAACAATTTCAATGAGATGTAGTTAACAAATGTTGGACAAATATTGTTATCCTAGTTACTTTCAATAAAAATGATGAAATTTACATCTTAAAATATTTACAAATACTGATTATATATTTATATGTGTATATATACCGCCTAGTAATTAACAATTTAAGCAACCCACACCGGTGGGTCGGGATTCAAATCCCGGCACTCACCTCTATCTCTCGAAATTAATTATCTGTTCTAAATGATGTGCGTGTTATAAATTAATTATCACTCGAAACCTGCAAGCCTGAGGAATTCTCCATAATGTTCTAAAGGCATATGAAGCCAGTCAATCCACACTTGGCTGGCGTTGCGCACTATGGCCTAAACTCTCTCATCTCCATCTCCCGTGCACGGCAGTGCGACAAAAACGGGTTCGTGACAATGTATGTCTTGTATAGTTACGTTTCTCTCTGCATCGCTCACATCAGTAGATTGCGCAGATAAACGCGAACGTATCTCGATGTGCCGTGTACAACGAGAATATTGTATTGTGATTTTTATCTGCCGTAATCACGTATTGTTGGTTAGCTCTGTCGGTAATTTGGCCTCGTTTATCTTTGCTAGACAGTTGATTGGAAAGTAATAAAGGTAATCGTTGATTCATGAATGTATTACTATAGAAAAAAATAGATAAGCGTAAGGTTGACGTTCTGAAAATGATTAGATTTATAAATGAGTCTTTTTTTACACTCGTTTCAGTATATTATATTCAGAATTGAGCAACCAAAAATCATAGTTGTATTCTTAAAGAAGAAGAAAAACAGTAAATTAATCCAAATTCAGCGAGATAAAAACATCAATGATACTAAAAAGACGAAAAAATATTTTTTATCTTTTTAAAATGCATACTTTAAACGGACATTTAATTGGTCAAACCGATTAGCATAAGATATATCAACAGTAACACGTATTGTCGTGACGCAGATAGTTTATATTACATTGATATTCAGTCGCATTTTTCAATATCGTACAATATTTGAAACATTCAAAAGCATACATGCATTTTCTATTGCCGCAATTCCAAGAAATGTGAAACAGAATGCAAATATAATTCTTTCTGAGCCGCGTGGGACAATTCATGACAAAACAAGACTATTCCTGCATTAGGAGTCCCACACAATAATATGCGATTTTCAACATGCAGACTAACAATAAATAACTTAGGATTTACTGTGTAGTGGGTGCTCTGGACACACCCAGTGAACACGTCCATGTTAAATAAGTCAGACCATAAACTGAAATCTGATTTCATTAAAATCACTGCTTCGCAGGAAATCGACCTCAGAACAGATTGCCAGACCGGCATGTTGACCACTGTACCGTGCCGGATCCTCAGCGATATTTTACATATAATAATAATAATAACGCTTCACACTCACAGCCCCACAGTAGGTTTTAACCTGTGTCGTGGGTGCCATGAACACACACAGAACCAAGCACACAAATACCCAGATCAGGTACAGAAATCTAAATTGATCATTCAAATTTCTGCTCCGCTGGGAATCGAACCCAGGACCCTCCGAACGACAGTCGGCACGTTGACCACGGCGCCATACGGGTCGTAAAATAAAACAAAACATGAACTTCCGGTAGTTGGAATGGTAATTAAACAAATATCTATAGCTACTACAATTATAAGCCTACGTCAGTTGCAGGTACCGTTTATAACTTATCAATGACTTGATGATTAGTTTTCCTAACGGCCTTCTCACAAAACACTTGACGGATAAATTGAAACTTGAAAATCCTTTAACAATTAGGAAAGAGTTAGGTTCAGTTAAGCTTTAAGAGAGAGTGACAGGGATACGCTAAAGTTAAATTGATGGTGGTCTTAAGCGTTAGGCTCGCCTGCGGCAACACCGCTGCTACTGTTTCTGTATTAAAGCAGCAGTGAGAACAATTGTGTGTTTCGGTTTGAAGGGTATGGTCAAGCGGAATACACTGGACAGGAGGCAATCCAACTTAGTCCTCAGGAGTGACAACGTATCCACATACGATCTCGGATAGGACTCAGTCATATCTGAAGTTGGATGTCCATGGGCCGCAGTGACCACTTAACATCAGGTAGTCTGAATGCTCGTTTGCTGATCCGTAAATACAATTTTTTTTACATCAAAATAAAAATTTTCCGAAACTAACTAGTTAGAAAAAATTACATTTCGATAGTACCTAGGTACTATCGTCTATTAAGAAGAAAATATACATTTTGCGATTACTGAGATTGAATCCCTTAAGTGCAAAAGCTTCGAAGTTTGTATGAAATGGCAACTTATGAAAATGTAACAGAAGGCGAAACCAAAGCCACGAAAGGTAGTAGTGGCACACAAATTAGACTTTGCTTTGTATATGGAAATCTGTGACAAAGAATAAGGAACTCGCAGGCAAGATATGAGTAATTCCGTTTCGAAGCTGATTCACGTGCGGAACATTCTGCGTGTGTGTTAAACGTTTCTTTGTTGTTCAATGTGAAAGTGGACCGAAGTTTATGATAAATCATGCTGAGTGAGCAGTTTCTGCAGAAATAAGGTCACCCCGTATATCCGTTATTATAAACTCTGAAGTAACTTGCTTATAATACAAATAAACAAGTTTATAATGTCTCGAAAGCTTTCTTGAATTTCAAGGTTCATGGACCTCAAAAGTTTATAGAATAGTTAAGAAAGGTTTTTTTATTATTATTATTCAAACGGAATAGCAAACGAGTACGCAGGCCACCTGATGTTAAGTGGTCATTGCAGCCCATGGACATCTACATCAAACCTCAAGTAGGACGGAAATCCTATCTGAGGTTGTACGTGGATGCGCTGCTACTCCAGGGGACAGGTTGGAAAGCCTCCTGTCCAGTGTCTCCTACCTAACTACACCCTTCAAACTGAAACTTAGTAGTTCTTACACTGTTTACGGTAGAAGTAGGTGTTGCGGTGCTGCCGCCGCAGGCGAGCTTTCGACATATGACTCTAATCAAATTGAGACCTTTGATGACTTGTTCCGAATCTGCGTAATTTTTTTTGCATACTAATGTTACATCTAACAAGTTTCCAAAGAAACGGCTGCTATCCATCGATACCACTTCTGAGGTCTTAGTTGGAATGTCTCGTGTCAGTGTATTCTGCCTAACCATACCTTTTAAATAGACACTGAAGTAGTCACTCTACTGGATTACGGCAGAGGCAAATGGATGAACTTACAAAGTTTGAGCCATAAATCACCGATTGAAGACCCCCGTGTCACAAAACATCCCAATGTATAATAACTCGCGGAACTTCTTAATTCCTTTGATAACAAGATCAATGTATTTGAACAGCGCCGATTGACCCCGCCCCTGGTAAGTTATTTCCTGCACACATAAAAGACTAAATTTCCAAGAACAAGATTAATGTCCGCTCGTTCTCACGATCAAAGAACGCTTGCCAAAATGTCTCTCAATTAAATAAAGCTCCGGCATAATGTAGAAGGGTACCAGAAAACAGAAGTTTGATTTATGACTTACTTAAGAATTGATTCAATAACCACAACAATTCGTGGAGAATTCGACTATGAAAGATAGTGCTATTAAGGAAATCGTATATAAGAATAGTAGAAAACTTATTGAAGGAAGCACAAGAGATTTTATAAGATCTTTGATTTGTCTTTTAACGAAGTTTTCAAAATATGGCTAAAGGAAAAGTTTTAACACCAACTTACGTATTATCTATAGGGTTAAAACTTCCTACATTAAAACTCGCTTATTCATTATTACAATGTTATTGTTAAAGTTTAAACAGTACAAGAATTCAAATGATAAATGATGACAACAAGAATCTTAAGGTTCTGAGTCACCGGTGTTGTTGAGAAAAGCAATGAAATACAATTTTTAATAGGCAATAAAATTATTAGAGTGCATGCATAAATTTGAATATATATACACCGCTGCAATCTAGAATGATTTTTTCTATGAATATTATCTATCTATTTTTTCTAGAATGATTTTCATCTTTGATGGTGGTAGAGTCTTATGTCGAAAGTACACCTGCGGCGGCACCACCGCTACACCTATTTCAACCGTAAAGCAACAGTGTGAGAACTGCTGTGTTTCTATTTGAAGGGTGTAGTTAGGCAGACAATACTGGACTGGACGGGAGGCATTCCAACTTAGTCCTCTGGAGTAGCAACGCATACACACAACCTCAGGTGTGGATGTCCATGGGCTGTAGAGACCACTTAAAATCAGGTGGCCTGTATGCTCGTTTGCTATTCTGCTAATATATAAAATCAAAAACTCTACCACCGTCAAAACGTTTAAAGCTATACTGTAATATGAACGTTTGTGAGTGATACAAAGTACACAGGTTTTTTTTCGGCGGCTTCTTTCTCTCGGTCAATCATCCTGAGGGTCTTCAAAGCCAATGTACATGAAAGTTTCTGATTTCCATCAAGTGCATGTAGACCTTGTGATGTAATATTAAGTTTTCATATCATTTGCTGCTTCCTTACTATAAACATAAAGATTTTGTGGTCCGACATATCCATTAAGCTTACAGTCCACTCAAACACACAACAGCGCCGACTTTTTAAAAAGAAATACTCTCCCAAAGAGTGTAAAACACAAACAAGAGTTCACGGCCACAATAAACTGCAAAAAAGCTAGCTAGGCTTACTTTTATAATCTCTAGGGTCGTTCGATACATAAAAAACAAAAATTCTGTTTGAGATTTTGAAATAACCGCTTTTTAAGATACACGATACCAAAACCGATAATTAACATTTAAATATAGTTTCTGTCTGAAGGGATTTTTGCACTTTTGAAAAAAGATTAAGAACGTTTAAGGAACCCTCGGTTACGCCTCTATTTTTTATAGTTATGGGCACGAATTATCACTTACCATGCGGTGAAAACAACGTGCCGGTTGCATGGCGAAGAGTGCTCTATAATGTTCTCAAAGGCATGTGAAGTGCAATCTTCAATTGGCCAGCGTGGTGGTATAGGCTAAAGCTTTCTCTTATGTGAGAGTACCCAGTTATGGTTTGATGATGAATATAGGCTCCAGAAAATATTAAAATTCATCTCCGTTAAAATAACCGTTCGTAATTTTATGGACCATTTTGGGATACCGACTCCGGTCCTCGGGGAGTTTATTTCTCGTAAACCACATATTACCCGTGCACTGGAATCGCCACATAATAATAAAATTGTAGAGACTTTTATGTCTATTTTTAAAAGGTAGTCGTCTGTCCAAGTATCGACTGCGGTGGCAGCACCGTGCACGCACGCATTTCTGCTGTAAAAGAGTGCTCGCTCTGTAGAACATTTTTGATAATTTAGGTAAAACGAAATCCAATTTTGCGCCATACCCACCATACATATAAAAGCAGCGCCCCTAGTGGAAAATTGTATAACAGACTAAAAAGTATTTCAATTTCAGATTGAAAAAGGTTGTCCTGAAAAGTCTGCGTGAGAAAATCTATGTAGGCCTTGAGAGATTTAAAAAAAAATTTTTGGTAGATTAATCATTTTTGTCCCTTTTATTGTATATTTTAATCTATCTATGTATCTCTCTCTCTCTTAGACTCCAATACTTAACATTACGCATTTGGCCAGCGTTGTGGACCAGGATATATTTAAATACACTATGACTATGGACTAAAATGCTGTTATCTCTAAGAAGGGACCAGTGCTAAGCATTGGGACATTATTGGGTTGATTCTCCAGACATGACTGTTAGTATATTACAACAGTTACAACTTTATCATTTTTGAAATCGAATTTAATGTATAAGGAGGTAAGTAACCATTGTTCATAAAATACTGCTTATTAAAAAAAAACAATAGGTTTACGACTCGACTTACAAAGGATTTAAAACAAAAAATCTTAAGTGGTTAATTGTTACGAACTCAAATCGTGTATTAAATCTAGGCTTAAAGTACTATAAGAAACAAAATTTATTACTCAAAATTTTTTTGTCACAGCCATTTTTCACTTGAAAGGGATCAGTAACACAAAACTGTTTTTTTGTTCGAACTTTAACATGTGTAGTTTAAGTAAGGTCTACATGCTGTCGTTGGAGCGATTAACGATTGGTTAAAAATGGACACTCTTTTCCACTGATATTTCTTTAATTTGACGATCCTAATAATTACCACTACTGGTCTGCAGCCAGAGGAAAATTTTTGTCTAGAAGATTATGTTTTTATCTTTGTGTCTTATAGCAACCTAACACATGATATTCTATTGTAGGTCTACGAGTATGAAGTGAAAAATAAAATAAAAATCTTATGTAAATTCTTTAGTACTGAATCATGCAAGTAAAAAGAAATTTGCATCACTGAAAACTTCTTAAAATGTAAAGTTTGAAAGAACAGATTCGACAGTTTTGAAATCTTCTAATCTAGAAAAATCTCATGTAGTTAGACCCTTATCTCACAGCGCAGTCACGCATTCCGTGTTCAACAACTATTTTATTTGAAATACAATCGCATAACAGAAATTTTAATTATTTTTAATTATTCAACCTCTATAGACGTCAAGTGTCGAATTTACTTTGCTTCATTAGGCTTTTAACTTATATTTATTGTTTGTGATTGCATCACAATAATGCAACCGAAACTCATGCTTTTTATTTTTTTGCGAAATAGCAAACGAGCGTGCAGGCCACCTGATGTTAAGTGGTCACCACACCCTATCGAAATCCATATCAATACGTTGTTACTCTTGAGGACTAAGTTGGAATGTCTTCTGCCCTGTGTATTCTCCCTAACCACATCCTGAAAAACCGAAACATAGCAGTGCTCATTCTGCTGCTTTACGCCAGAAACACGCCGAGCCTCTACCACCTTCAAAATATATGTTTGTGCGTCGCTACTCAAGACTATCTCCTATCTAATATACTTTGCCACATCTTTTAAAGTTGAACACAGCTGACTGAGCACTGCTGGTTCACGACAGGAGTAGACAGTCTACGACAAGACCTCCACCATCAATACTGTTTAATTTGGAAAACAGTCATTTTGTTTTAATATTTTGCTACAGTTTATGTTGCTAGATATAAATCAACAATATAAACTTATCTCCTCGCAGAAAATAAACAGTATTTGCTATGCTGGAATATTTCATAACTTTCGAGCAAGTCAATGTTATGTTATCTAGCACAATAAACTTTTATGATATATAAAGCGTGGAGCTGCATCGAATCGATACTTCCTTTATTTTATTATTGCTCTCGAAACACAAACGTTTTGTTTTTTAAACGCATATTTAATTTTTTCAAAATTAAGCAAGCGTGTTGATTATTAATTGGTAGTTTAGTTAGCAACTATAATGTTTTTCCCACTACTAGGCGCGAGTCAGTTCCCAAAGCTAACCCCGCACTACAGCGATAAACTTGTTCTCTCTGTTTTGAAATTGTTCTTCCGTATTACGTTTCGACCTATTTTTACTTATATATTATGTTGCCAAAAAAATCTGCAATTATTGATTTCGAACATATTCTATAAAAATAAGCACGATACATACATAGATACTACTCCACATTTATTGTGCAGTTTGGTGAAGAGACTTTATTCATTAAAAAATGCAAACCTTTTTTATATATTCTAGAAAAGCTACCCGACCACTCAGAGTGTGTGTAGAAAAAAATTGAAATCTCGAACTATACGATTCAATCGATATTTTAAAAGCTGATCGAAACCAAACTTATGCGTACATTAACAAGAAACGTTTATTTCCATCGGGAAAAGATTATTGACAACATAACAGAAAGTACTTACAACTTGAAAGTAACCGCAAATTACATAATAACACGCTGATAATAACCCATCACATGAACCTAGAACCAGTAAATATTTATTGCTCCATGAGCAAACGGCAAAAGGGGAAGTGACTTTCCGTGTAGTCGATTTACTGGCTATTAAGATCTATAAAATCGGGAGGCTTAAGAGAACGCGTGAGAGGCATCGAAGTTACAATGGAAGTGTCTAATGAATTGGACATGACATCCGAAACAATGGTTGGTGGGCGATTGAGATTGTGAATTAGTTAAACAAGCTGCATTCTAAGTCGTACTGCTTTCGCTTTAGAAGTTGGGATTAATTAAAATTAACGAGAATTTGTTTTTACATCGGATCTCGACGGTTATGACAAATTTTGAAACGACAAGAACAACTTTTAACAGAAAACAACACCTCCCTTTTATCTGTTATGGAACCAGGAACCATTAGACTAGTTGTTTCAATATGACCAGAAGCAAATATACGCTCTTTTGATATGTATTTTGTAGTTCTCGACATTAGTTTTTTTTGTAGATTATAAGATAGACGTAGACTTATTCAGCGTGTTTTGTCCTCCGTCCCAAGGTTGCCAGGCAAAAATCGCGATAAGGCCGCCTTTTACGTGTTTACTGTTTTGTAATAAAATTGTAACATTTTCTACTAGTAATAATATACGTAATGTATAGTATTTATTATATAGTTCACTGCATTCACGTAAACCATTAAAAGTTATTTGTCTGCTGAGTTCTCATTTAATTTTATGGAACACTAGATGATGCTCGCGAGTACGTTCACGTGGATTTAGTAACGTATATTTTGTTAGTACATAAGTATACTGTTATATATATAGCAGTGCTATCTATTCGTATCTGCAGAAATGTCTACGGGATAGTAGTTGATGATGTCGAAAGCTTGCCTGCGACAGCACTACGGCCGGCCTATTTCTGCCGTGAAGCAGCAGTGTGAGAACTGCTGTGT